>NW_023611526.1:0-89565 GCF_013339725.1 Rhipicephalus microplus | reverse complement strand
TCAGTAGGAGAGGGGAAAATGGGTATGAAAGGGACAGAAAAAAATGTAAGGGTAGAACGTCGAAATTCTCACCTGAGAAGTGAGAATTTATTTCGCTGTGTCGGCTACTGTTTCGTTGTTTTGCACATATACAGTAAATTTAGTTTAATTTTGCTTCGCAACATTTTTTTATTGATAAGATATATAAGGAGTTGTTGGCGCACCATTATGGCGCCAGCTACTCCTTAGTGGTTGAGTGAAACTTGAACACGTATCTATCGCTTTGCAACATAGTGTGATCATTCTGGGGTGACTTCGGGAGGGGGGAACGATGCAAAAAGAGGCTCCCGGTAAGATGTAACCCCTCTTGATATTGACGCTTTCGAATAATAAATAGTTTCTAGGCCCCGTATAAAAGTAGACTGGGCTGTGCCAGGACAACGGCGTCTGTTCAAATTACTTCTTTAAGTTTGAAGTAACCGAGTTCGCTATAACAAGCTCTTACTGCATTTATCATTCAAACAAAAAAAGACAGCGGTGATGTAGTCGCTGTCTTGCCGGTGGCAAGCTATTATTTCATCCACTTTTCGTTCTTCAGATTTACATCACAATTACGCTTCCCGTCCTTGTAACGTGTTGGCGAATACGGTGGAACCTGTACAAACAAATACAAACAAATGCATCGTATGTACAATGTAAGCCACGGCTACTGACTTCTTTTTTTTTTTGTATCGCGGCCCGCCGTGGTGGTATAGTGGCTAAGGTACTCGGCGGCTGACCCGCAGGTCGTGGGATCGAATCTCGGCTTCAGCGGCCACGTTTTCTATGGAGGCGAAAATGCGTAGGCCCGTGTGCTCAGACTGGGGAGCGCTTTCAAAAACCCCAGGTAGTCACAATTTTCGGAGTCCTTCACTGTGTTGTCTCTAATAAGCGTATAGTAATTTTGGGACGTCAAACCCTACATATCAATTGATCTGAAGGCACAGCTGAAAAAATATTCGCTTCATACTGCGCTGGCTTGCAAGTGTGTACAACAAATGTTACGCTCGTGATAGTTTTCTTGTCGGCGGACAACCCGGCTCACAATCCTGGCAGCAGCTGCATGTCTGTGAGTGCTCCTGTAGTAATCGCAGGCCTGTCCATCAGCGTGCAGTAACTCCTGAAAAAGCAGTGATGCACTAATTCACTAATTGTCAACATTGATTACATGAAGCAAAAAAAGGTTGAACGAAAATTGTTACATCGTAGCTACGGATATTTTCACCACGAACAAGCTATATCCGGCAACAGGAAGCAATGAAAATCAATAAGGTAATGAGCGAACTCCAAAATCACGTAATACCGTTAGCCTCTTTCACATACGACCGTTTTTTGGTACCCTTAACACATGTAACACTTTATTTATTTTTTTTCATTCTTACGACTACACCCTGTTTTCATCGCACAAGGTAATGAATTGCTCTTTTTATGCTTACCCACTTCTGTCTGCTGTGACTTGCATAGTTCTACGAAAAACACTGCAACAGAGAAATTCACTCTGGCAGGGGTGGGATTCGAACCCACGGCCCCGAAGAAACTAGTGCCTCAAACAAGCGCCTTAGACTATTCGGCCACGCCGCCGACACAAGGCAATGCACTTCGGTTTCTGTTGTGCTTGAAGTGACATAACGGAAACGGTGGCGTAATGTATCTATAAGTAAGGCAAAATAATTTAAAAAGAAAAAGAGAAAGAAAGCATAGGTGCAGAGGCTCCTCTGCGTCACTTATCTGAGCGGTACGACTTCTTATTGGACTGTTCGTGGCACATTCTTTAGTCAAATTTTGGCACCGTTGAAAGTTGTTCGTGTGAATCTCTTGGGCGAGAAAAACCATAGCACGTGCATCATGAGAAAACATCATATTTGATTTTTTTTTTTCTCTCAGTAAATATAAAGTTGCGAACGGGCAACGACAGTCTCCTTCCTCTCGTTCGTACGTAAATGCCTGAGTGTCTTTTTCGTTCAGAATAAATCTGTTCCGCTATCCCAAACCTGGGCCGTACCCAAGATTTTTTTTTTTTAGAGGGTGTTTATGTGTAGAAAACGCAGCGAACTTTGGCAACTGGTGTTCATTGTGAAGATGTGTAAGTACTTTAGTATCATATGAAAAATTAAAATTGGGGGGGGGGGGAGTCAGACACTCTCATCACCCGTCTTGTTACAGCCTCCATGGTCCCGTACGTGTGTCTTGTAAATGAAAACAAAACTGAACTGACTGAACAAAAAGTTTTGTTTACTGTTTACATTGGCGAGGTTATAAACGTGCATATTTCCACGTTAGTTGCTGGCCAGAACGATGAAAACACACTTGCTTGCTCTTCATTCCCACTTCGTGTTGCGACGCTGTAACTACTTATCACTCACAGCTGCCGCTACAGCTCTAGAGCTATTCGCATCAAAGCATACTTGGCCTGTGTATGCAATGAATGTCATGCGTGGGCGAGTTTTCTCGTTCGTGCTAAGTTTCTCGCTACCAGGACAACAGCTACATGCCTGTGATTGTTCCTGTACTGCTCGAAAATATTTGACTACTTGAACCAGTAGTCATTTGTGTGAAGCACTGATTGCCGTAATTAATATATTCAATCAAAAATAACAAAAAGAAAACTCTTACATGGCGATTACGAATGCAAGTTATTGAAGAGGCGATGAAGCGTCTTCAAAGCGGTAACGGACACCTTCTAATAATGTATTAAGTGAACTCCAATAGCAAGAAATATAGTTAGCCTCTAATTATTCCTGACCGCTTTGTTATTAAGTTTACCAGATGTCAATTCATTTTTTATTGATTGAATCTTCGTTTTCATTGATTTTCATAGCAAATTTCCCTCATTTAAAGCACTTACCCCAGTCGGCTGTGGCTAGTTGAGCGCCACAATAAAACTTAAATACTTTAAAAGCGGCATGAAATTCTGTCTGGCAGCGGTGGGATTCGAACCCACGCCCACGAAGATACTTGTGCCTAAAACCAGCGCCTTAGACCTCTCATCCACGCTACTGACATGATGAACCAGAGGCTCTTTCAGTTTAGGCTCGACAGTACTTCACAGAAAATTTATAAACTGCCAATGATAGCAAGCGCTCTGTTTGTCTTCTGCTTAGATGCTCTTTGGACACGTTGCTTTAAAATGCTAGTATAGAATGAAGCAAAAAGCAGTTTGCAGCTTACTATTCTCGTAAACATATATGCGTGAAATAGAGAGAGAGAGAAAGAAGAAAGAATATCAGAAAGGTAGGGAGGTTAACAAGACTAAGTCCAGTTTGCTACCCTACATGGGTGCGATGGGAGTGAGAGAGAAAAAGAGAGAGAGAGGAGGAGGAGATACACATTTCCCATAACATACACACCGCACAGACAGTTCAGGTTTCACAGGCGGTTGCACAGTGACGTTGCCCTCAAGAATTGTAGAAGGACCCGTGTGGCTTTCTGGGCTGAAGTACGTGAAGGCCACGCCAGGCCCGTGGCATGTTACGAACTTCGCGTCCACACCGTGTGGCATCGCCACCATCAAAACGACGACAGCACGCCGCCGGCGACGGCAAATGAACGCCCTCTATGCCTTTTTTTTTGACAATTTTATTCGTAAGATTTGAGAATGGTAAGAAAAAAACTGCTTGTCATTTATTTCAGGCCTTCAGAAGGGCATTCAGGGAGCGAATGTCTGGAAAATTGAAAAGTGACGCAATACTCTTGGTGAAAACTGAATACCAGAACATCGCCTTGCGAGTGAAAGGAACTGAGGCGCATTTCTCGGGAGAAATTCTTAGCCATCAAGCTCGCAAATACTTCGACGTTGTTGTCGCTGCTTTTTTGGAGCCTTGCCGTACGGTGCGGGGCCTTGAGTCAAATCCACAAAAACGACATCCATTCAGCGCACTGGCTCTCCAACAAGGCCGCCTGCATGTTGACATTGCCGAAGATTTCTGCGTGAGGATTGCGGTTGATGTGGTCTGCATGAGTGATACGGTTCTCAGCGATGCTCCTCTAGCGTGTGTCCCTGAACTAAATATGATTTTCTCACTGAAGAAACTGGACGCGGCCTCAGCTACTAGCAGGCGTTCATCATTACCTGGGCCGGATGGAATCACGGATACTGCGTTATGCCATCTTGGAGGACGGGGCCGGGACCTGCTACTGGAATGCTACAACCAGTCATGGACTGACGGCGTCATTCCTGATAGGGGGAAATCCCGCCGCTTGATACCGATCCTCAAGCCCAGAAAATCGCTGCTTGACCTCGTGTGAAATAAAATGTACAACGTTTGAGAAGTTTTCGTTCACGTCACGTCGTATCTCGTTACATGAAACAGCTTTGCGTAACCACGCTACCGATAAAAAGAAACGCTGTGCCATTTCTGTTGTTCCTCGAACGGCACTTCCCGGTGGATAAAAGTCGATGCCAAGGAAAACAGGTTAACTGTTTGTTTTCCCAATAGATGCTCGTTCTACACTTCACTTTACAATGCGATATACACAGTATAAACTCGTTAATTGTGATTTTACGAGACCGGAAAATGCTGCCCGCTTTCAACGAATGTTGAATTATCGAAAGTATTTTTCTCGTATAGAAAGAACACTTGCCGCTGTCAGATGAGCCTTGTGTAACGCTACAATAACTGATAAAATGACCGTATACACCAAAAAAGAAGTACTTCAGCAGCGGTGGGATTCGAACCCACGCCTCCGAAGAGACTGGTGCCTAAAACCAGCGCCCTAGACCACTCGGCCACGCTACCAGGTGTGGCAGTGGTACGGCTTTGCGGATAAAAAACGCAACACTGCAACCAAAGCATGGGCACTGTTTCTTTTCTAATTCTGATGCTCATAGCATATTTTTTCTTAGAATGTTATACAATAAAAGCACTTTAATTTATACTTCACGGGGTCTTGGAAAGTGCATGTCCTAATTCATAAAATAAAGCCGAATCGTCCAAATTAATATGAAAACAATAAACATATGTCTGTTAAATCAATGCGCATTTGTTTTCTCGAGGAATATGTAAATGCTGTATTTACTTTGCATAAAAGCATGCAGTGTGTGAAAGTCGCAATTTTCTTGTTGTAACTTTGTTTTGTATATAAATGCGGCGAAATTCCTGTGTATAAATCTGAAACGTGCTCTGAATGCACGTCTTAATGCGTACCAAACCAATCACGACCGCGCCTTTTCCGAACTCCCGGGGCGTTTTGGCTGTCCGGGAAAGCCTGTCTTTCCTCTGCGCCGCACATTTGCCATGCTTATCATCTTCTACTGTTCAAATTACCCGTGTCGCGGCCAAATATGGCCTGTGAACTGGATGAGGTAAAACTTTACTCTCGTGAAGCATGAGCCAACTTGCCCTGCTACAAACATAATTTAACTGAACGAGAGTTTGATACCGCTGAACGATGTATATACGTT
The DNA here is from genome assembly GCF_013339725.1 of Rhipicephalus microplus. Lineage (NCBI taxonomy): Eukaryota > Metazoa > Arthropoda > Arachnida > Ixodida > Ixodidae > Rhipicephalus > Rhipicephalus microplus. Next base: position 84,146 of record NW_023611526.1, on the reverse strand, counting down.
GGTATTATGACGTTTCATGAACTAGCGAGTGTCACATGAACATGCTTTTACTGCATATACATTGAAGAGAAAAGCAATTCATAGCTTCCCATTCTCGTGAACAGATCAGGGGCGTAGCGAGAATTTTTTTTTTGGTAGAGAAGAGGGAGGGGGGAGAGGGTGTTGAATCATACTTTATTAAATGTTCGCGTGTATGGCGTTTGTATGTGTGCGTTTATATATACGCCAGCAAGCAAAATTTGAAACCTTCAAGAAGTTCGTGTCATGTCGAGTGGCACAGGAAAACTCTCTTGTGCGTTCGTTTCACGTCAAAACATTTCTAGTTGCTCCACTCACTGAGCTGAGTGTGTGATAATATTTATCACTACAACAGAAAAGACCACTGCGATGGAGCAGCTCCTCCCTATTGATTAGGAGTTTGATATCACTGTATCTAAGATACAGTCGCATGAGCCCGGTTCACAACTTTGCAATAAGTAAAGTAATTCAAGTTTTTCTATTGAACGAGGAGAACAATACCACGTGCTCAGTGAGAAGCATTATAATTGAATGTTCTTTTTTAATAACCGTGAAGCGGCGAGCTAGCATTCCCGTTGTCCTCTTTCTCCTTCCTCCGGATTTTTCTCAGCATCATTTTTTCTCCAAGATAACTACCGACGATCCCATACGTCATTCTTCTTGTTGATAGGGTGTAATGGCGAAATTATGGACACTACAGATTCCTACTCTGGTTCCAGGCCAAAACGATAAAGAAACACATGCGTCTTGTGCACGCAATATTTAGCGCTCGCAGCGGCCGCCACAGCTCCGGAGCTATATTTTAGCGTCACGTCACACTATAGGCCAATGTACGCGACAAATGCCTAGTGCGGGTGAATGTTTCCTGATTTGTGGAAAGTTCATCGCTACCCAGACAACAGCCACATGCTTGTAAGTGTTCCTGTAGTCCCCGGTATTATACCCTTCAGCCAGTAGTCCTTCCTGGAGATGTGACGCACTATTTGCCAAAATTGAAAACTTCTAAAGAAAAGCAAAGCGGGAGAACATCTTTTTGCATAGCGATTATTGAGTCAAGCTGTAAGGGTGGTGAAGAAGCGTGTTTTTTTTTTGTATTGGGCAGCTGTGAATAACGTAATAAGCGAACCCCAAAATCAATCACTATAGCTGGCCTCTATTATTTTATAACCGTTTTTCTAATAAATTGACCAGACGTCATTGCTTTTTCTACCAAATAAATCCTCTTTTTATTTGAGCTTCATAGCCCAGTGCTCTCTTTTATAACACTGGTTAACATCGGCTGTGGCTTGTATAACGCTACCCTAAATCTTAAAACTTACGTATGCAGAAAAAAAAACTCACAGCATAGTCGGAAAGGCGAAGCATTGAACACGATAGCAACAAATTGGAAGGTCACGCGCAGAATGGCAAGCAGATTTAAACGTGCCCCGCGTTTCTTCTGCACAGATAACGCACAAAACGTACTCACAGGTACAGATTAACGCGAATAAGCGTCTCTGTTGTGACTTCGCTGTGTCTTAAAAGCGCGCCCTTTTCGCAAACGGAGGCTGTGAAACAATTGCAGCGACCTTTTCGCACCCCGTAACTACCATATATACGTTCCAGTGCAAGCCCAACGCCAGCAGAGACGCATTATTCTCTACACCGGCAGATAAGGGCGCGCGAAAGGTCGTTTACTCCTTTCCTTTGCGCAGGCCAAAGCATACGCGTGAGAGATGAGAGCCGCCGCCCGCTCATTGCGTCATATTGCTGATAATGCTGAAAACATGACAGTTCCCCCACCCCTCAAGATGCCCGCCAACAGAGGAAGTGGTAGATATAAATAGCTTTCCGTTCGAACTTTGAAGGAGGTACTCCTCGGTGGCTCTGTGATTAACGCCTCGCGTTCACGACGCGGAGGTGCAACGTTTGATTCCGCGCAATGGAGTCTTGTTTCTTGATTTTTTTTTCTTTCTTGCATTTTCATATATATAAATACGTACACATATACGGTGCACGACATCGATGCGTATGCCGACAACGGCGGCGAAATCCAGCCGAGAGTGTCCCTATAAAACTATCACATTAAAATAATAACTCTGGCAGTTGTGGGGATATGAAGCCACGCCCCCGATAATACTAGTGCCTGAAACCAGCGCCTTAAACCGCTCGGCCACGCTACCCACACAAAGGATCAGCTCTTCCGCTTCCATTGTCACTCGACGGCGCTTCGCGGACAATTTATACAATACCAAAAAAAAAAAAAAAAACAGGCGCTCTGTCAGTTTCCTGAACAGGCGCTGAATGGATAAGTTTTCTTGCTGTACTATATAATGAGCGAAGCAAAAAGCAGTTCACAGTTTTCTAGTCTCGGATAAATATGTGCGTGGAATCGAAAGGCATCGCGCTTCAGAGGTTTTCGCAAACGCAACTGCATATCTCGTAGTATGTAACAGTAACAATCATAAATAAATAGATGAAAAGAAGGGAAGCGATGTGTCTTCTATGATGTCCACCAATGGTCTTTCACAAGAGCATCTTGTTTGAGAGGGAGGTAAAAAGAGCTTCAATGAAAGGAGGTTTATCAGTTAATGCATATTGGCAGCACCTTTCGTTCAGACCCATGTTTTCCCAGTACATTGGCATATAATTGTTTCGCCATACAGACTTGATGGTTAACTGATATTAAATTTTTAACTGGATAAGTGGCCACGGATTCATAAGTTTTATTTTAGGCTCATGTGACAGAAGTGTTTCCAAAAACGTACTATTGTCATGTTATTCATGTTTGTATGCGTGCGGTCGTGCATGAGTGCATGCGTGTGTGTTCATACGTGTGCGCGCAAAACGTTTTCTGGTTGCACCACTATGTGTAGGATAATGATTATCAATAAAACATGAAATACGCTGCGATGTAGTGGCTCCTTCGTGTTATTCATAATGCGCCCCATTCAATCTCTTGTACTGTGGAAAAAACAAGTGTAAATGCAGATGCTCGCTGTTATTCGACAGACACAATATTAGTCAGAACAAACAGACCATCATTCCAATTAAAATATAGAGATGTTGTGAAAAGTACTTCAAATTTAAATGTGAAAACGAAAAAGGGATAGAAAGGTAACCCTGGAAACTAATTGACGTTTTTGTCTTGGGCGAAAAAAACTACACCACGTGTTTCATGAAGAACCGAATGTTTTTTTTTTCAATAACCGTAACGTTAACTAAAAAAAAAGCGAGCTAGAATCAGCATTTTTCCAAGTATCATTCTTCCCCAAGGTAATTAAGTACCAGCCACCCCAAACGTCCGTCTTCTTCATGATTAGGCATTGCTCATTCGACAGCTGAATAAATGTACCAGATTACTAATTTATTTTGTCTATGTTAACTTTCACATTTCTACGTGTATGTCTTTTTCTGTTTTTTTTTTATTTTGACGGCACATATTTCAGCTGTCGCAGTCGCCTTATACGTAATAAGATGCATACATTCTTCCACTCCATGCATTTATTATTAGTATACATAATATAATAATTACAGTGTAGTTGTGTATTGCTGTGAATATTGATATAACTGATTATAATATAGTTGTTTAAAAATACTTACCCCCGTATTCAAGAACGCCCCTTCACTCAACGCTCCAACTCCACTTGAGAAAGCCGATGGGAGCGCCATCTCTAGGCAGGGCAAGTCACTGCATATGAGTGATAGTTTGCAGCCATTCTAGTGTAGCGCAGCGCCATTTTCAGCCAAGCAGCGGCGCAGTGCTCAACTCTGTCAAGTTAAGGGTTAAAGTCTAGTCGAGGAGCGTTTGTGAATACGAATGTTAAAGTGTGGCATGCCGTTATGGCTTTCGTTGTCGCTTTATTTTGCGTAGTATGTACGTATCTCTTCATATCGGCGTGCAAAAAAAGCAGTATGCAGCGTTGCATTGCCTGGTGGACTTCGGGGCAAAATAATCTGATAATCATGTGACGATTCGTCTACGTCCTTCGTACTACAGGGCCTAGAAATATACTGCCTAATGTGCTGAGCGCGTGCATTCCGTACGAGAGAGAGTGGCCCCACATGTGATGACTGCACTCAGATGCCACAAGCGGCGCTGCCACATTCGACGTCACCGCATGATCATCGCTCCAGGTAACCTCAGCCCCGTCGCTATTCGTCACCCCGCTCTACTGGATGTCTTTACTCGGAAGTCTGGGCGACGCTACTCCCGGAGGTGACGCTGCATTGAACTTCCGACCTGAAAACGCTCTGCTGACTCTGACTACGGACAAGAACGTGCTTTCTGGAGAAGTGGGTTGCCTGCCTTTTACAGCCTTGTCACCGGTGCGCCTATTTCAATTATAGGCTCCAATTTCTTCGCATGATTAAATAAGGTCCGTACGCCACCCGAGTCCCTATTTGTGCTTGTCGCTAGTGGAGAAACTCTGGCTGTGCTCCGAATGTGCTCCACATGTGCGAGATTCACCGAATACCAGACGTCTATTCTATTTCATGTTCTCACTCATTGTCCTCATGACGTCAACCTCGGACTCGATTTCTTGTCTGACCACACTGCTGCAATTGACTGCTCTGCCAGCGTCGTGCAACTTTACTTGCCTATGGCCGCCGACGCATCGTAGATGGCTTAGAACAAGCTTTCGTGGGCTGAGTTTGTTCGCCTCCCGCCACAAGCCCTAACTTGCGTCACTGTTGAATTATATTTCAGTGTGCTGAATTAAGATTACGCTGTCTTTCCGTCGCCTGGTGTTTTACTGGCACGCAACGTCTCCTCTCAGTACACCGTCTTAACTGTTACAGCGAACAAGGTGTGCCTTTTTCTTCTGAACTTGGGACTCAAACCTTAAGTCCTACCACGAGGCATTGTTATCGCCACCTTGTCACCATCGAACGATTGCCAGATCTCATTGGTGTCCCAAAACATGGCCGCAGTCGTGCCCCCAAAGCTACATAGTGCTGACGCAGCCATATATTCTACACTGCACAACAACGTAACCAAGGTGATTGCGTCAGAGCTGTCGCCGTCTGAAGTAAAAAAACCTCATTGATATCCTTACGACCTACTCAGACATATTTGACTTGGACGTTAGGCCCTCAGGTCAACCTCGCAAGTCAATCAAAACATAAATACATTTAATGCATCGCAATTTCACAAGCATTTCTACCGAGTGTCACCACCAGAGTGCCTAGTTATCCAACAGAACAACATGCTCACAAAAGGCATCCGTGAGACTTTGGTAAGTGGGCGTCCCCTGTGGTATTAGTTAAATATAAAAACAATACGTGACGTTTATTTGTGGACTATTGGCTTTTAAATATGGTCGCCAAAAGGGAGGTCTCCCAGATTCCTCGTATCGATGATGTCCTGGACTGCATTTATGATGCAAACTACTTTTCTTCAATATAACTACGCTATGGCCACAGAAAAATCTTCGTATATGACTTTGACCGCGAGTATACCACCTTCGTAACGCCTGACGGTCTCTAATCAATTCATACTCAAGCCGTTCAGCTTGAGCGATGCGCCGGCAACATTCGAGCGGATGATGGATGCACTTTTGCACAGCTTTTAATGACCTATCTGTCCTTGTTATCTGGACGACGTCATTGTGTTTGCCCCAGCCAGTAAATCTCACCTCGAGTGACTTTCATGCATTCTTTCAGCGTTTCGTGTGGCCGAGCTACAATTTAATTCTTCTAAGTGTCACTTTGAGCATCGCCAAGTTGCTATGCGATGGCATCTAGTTGACGTATCTGGTACCCACCCTGATGCCTACAGAGTTACCACTGTCCTCCGATTTGCCTAACCAACTTGTACCATGGGCGTTCGACGTTATGTGGACAATTGCTCATATTTTCCAAGATTCATAAGAAACTTCGCAGAGATTACACGCCGCTTCCCTAATTCCCTAAGCAAAGATGTTCCACTTGAGTAGGGTTCTCATCAAGCCACGGATTCTCACCAGCTTATAAAACTTTTGGCCATACCACCCATTCTCATCCATTTCGACCTGTCCACTATAACTGAGGTCCGCAACGATGCTAGTCGATACGGTATTGGCGCGTTGTTAGTCCAGCGTCAATACGGTCATGATCGATTTCTTGCATATGCCGGTCGGCTTCTTTCTCCTGCCGAACGCAAATACTTTATTACTGAGCACAAGTGTCTGACACTCGTATGGACAGTTGTTAAGTTGCGTCCCTATTTATTGGCCGAGGTTTAACTGTTACAACAAACCATCACGCTCTACGCTGGCTTCCAACCCTCAAGGATCCTTATTCGTGGGGCTCTGCGCCTCCAGGAATACACGTATGCTGTGGTTCACAAGTCCAGCCGTTTACCCCAAGCAGCCGACTTCCTCTCTCGGTACCATATTGACACTCCCGATCTCGTAACGGTTGACACGTCTATCTATTTCTTCCCTCTCCGCTTTCGGTAACATAGGCGGTGAGTACTGGCGTGACGCGTCCCTTCGAAATTTATTCAACCGCCTGAATACTGGATCAAATGAGAGTTTGCTTCGACGTCATCATTGACGGTACCTTATATCGCAGGAACATACACACCGTGGGACAGGAACTACTCGTAGCACCCACTGATGTGCACTCAACATACTTCAGCAACTAGATGATGTCCCAACCGCCGACCACCTTGGTGCTGCAGAACGAACGACCGTGTTCACCAACGCTTTTTCTGGCCCGGCCTTTGCCGTTCGTACAAGGTTATGTTGCTTCTTGCCAATTGTGCCAACGCCGCGAAATGCCAGCTGCACACACTGCCGGGCTCCTTCAACTGATCTACATACCTGCTGATCTTTTTTTCGTGTCCGCCTCGACCTGCTGGGCCCTTTTCTTTCTTTCTAACAGAGGTAACAGGTGGGTCGCCATCGCTTCAGATTGTTCCGCTCGTTTTGTCATTACGAGGCCTCTCCCGAGCAGCTGCACTACAGACGTCACCGACTTTTTGATACACGATGTCATCTTACAACACGGCGCTCCTCGTCAACTAGTCACGGACCGCGGTCACTACTTTTTATCTAAAGCGATCGATGACCTACGTCGTTGTTGTGCAAACAAGCACAAGCTTACGTCTGCCTATCGTTCCTAAACGAACGGCCTCACAGAACGTTTAAATCACACGCTCATTGACATGCTCACCATGTATGTCTCGACTAATCATCGTGACTAGACCATTGCGCTATATACCCTTTGTCACTTTTGCTTAGAATAGCTTACACAACGACACTGCTGGATATTCTGCTTTTTCACCTTTTGTATGGAAGAGAACTGACCTTGCCGTTCGACACGCTTCTACCAAAGCCTGCCCACCTGTCCATCCACGGCATATGCTAGCCACACTATTAGCACAGCCCAATGGGCCGTCAGATTGCCCGTCGGTGCCTTTCGGAAACGCAGCTCGGTCAGAAACCTAGTCTTGACAGTCTTTACCGGATCGACCACTTCAATCCGGGTCACCTAGTTTTTTGGTGGTCTCTGTCTCGGCGTGTCGGCCTGGCCTAAAAGCTTCTGTCAAAGCACTCCGGGTCCTCTCATGTGCTGCGGCAGGTGACTGATGTTACCTACGATAAAGATCCTCTAAACCCTTCAGTGCTCTCCTCATCTTCACACATCATCCACGTCACTCGCCTGAAGCTGTACCTTTTGTCCAACACTTGCCAAGAAGTGCCGAGTCGGTGATTTTGCCGCTGGAGGTCAATGTTGCGGTGTTGGCGCTATGACAATGCTGTGGTGTGCGAAGAAGAGGACGACGACATGTTGGTGTTCGAAAATGCAACAGTCGCAATCTTGATTCATGAACTATTTTCATACCGTAAAGTAGTAAATATAAATGCAACATTATATACGCAAGCAAAATTTAAAAATTTCAGGATGGGTAGGAACTCCCAAATACCCCCCACCCTCCCTTGGACTATGTCACTGAAGCCCATATATGTGAAATCAAAAAGTATCTCACTTGAAAGGTTCGAGTTGACAATGTTACGCCTTATTTCGTAGCATGAAGCATTGCTGTGGGGAAACAAAGAAAAGGAATAAAGGCGGAGTGATGGGAATTTTATGATGACAACGAATTGTCACATTCCGATAATCTTTCACTGAAAATTCCAATCTTACTTTGTGACTGCTTGAAGAAATTGTCAGTGTGCCCCACAATAAATAGTTTCTAGACACTCTATGCCACAATTGGCGTGTGCTGCAGGGTCTGCAGCACACGCCTATTGTGTTTATATAGGGTAGCCCCCTCTGTCCCTATAGTGAGCACACCGGTGTGTTTCAACTATAGAGTACAAAGATGTCAAAAAAGTAGGAGAGGGGGCAGTAAGCGTTTGTAACCTGGTGCATAATGTTTCGCGTAAGTTGTAGTGTCCAGTCACGTGCTTCTCTTTGCTTAGATTTTATTCAAACTTTATATTAAATTTCGTCACTAGAGAATTACCCATATACTTACCAAAGTTTAAATGAGAAATCTCTAGGCATATTTAAGAGAGATGTATACAACTACGTGTGTGCGCGCGCGCGCGCGCGTGTGTGTGTGTGTGTGTGTGTGTGTGTGTGTGTGTGTGTGTGTGTGTGTGTGTGTGTGGTGTGTGTGTGTGTGTGTGTGTGTGTGTGTGTGTGTGCTTGTAAAAGAATTACTGGTTGCACCGCTGGCCGTGTGTGTGATAATATTTTTTTCATTTTTCATTACAAGAGAAAATACCGCTGCGATTCAGCTGTGTTTCTATGTCATTTATAACTCTGATATGGCTGTTTCTAAACCTTAGTCGCATGAGCCCCAGTCAAGGTTTTGCGCAATGAAACGAAATTCCAGTTTTCTTGTCTTGGTCGAGAACGATATCACATGCTTTATAAAAAACGTTATCTTTTTTTTTTAACAACCACGAAGCGGCATCCAGCTTTAGCATTGTCTTTTCTCTCTTTTATTCGTATTTGTCTTAACACCTTCTTCCGTTAAGAGAAGTAAGTACCCTCTATCGCAAACGTGCGTCTCCTTAATGATAGGTTATAATGGCGAGATTAAATAGACACCACAGATTCTTACGTTGGTTCCTGGCCGAAACAATAAGAACACACTTGCGTGATGTGCATGCTCTTTTGATGACCTGACGTCTATTTACCACTAGCATACATGTGCAGCTGCAGCTGTGGAGCTATTTCGATTTACGCCACACTAGGCCTGTGGGGGCAGCAAATATCTTGTGCGGGCGAATATTCTTTCGTTCGGGGAAAGTTGTTCGCAACTCAGGCAACCGCTACATGTCTGTGGGTGTCCTCGTAGTACTCGAAAATATTTGACTACTGACTTCCGCCAGTAGTCATTCTGGAGAATCAATGACTCACCAACTGCCAAGATTGATAATTTGTAGTGAAAAGTGAAGTGAGGGAAAGGTTTTACATAGCTATGATTGATTCAAGTGGTTGGAGAGGCGAAAAAGCGTGTTCCCTGTGGCAATGGACACCTGCGAATAACGTATTAAGTGAACCCCGCAATCAAAGCATATGCGTAAATATTTATTAACAGTGTGGCTAGTAAGCTTACCAGACATCATATTCTACCAAATATTGTTTTCATTGGGCTTCGTTGCGGATTTCTATCTTTCATACCTCTGGCTACCAGCAGATGTTGCTTCATTGCACTAAGATAAATAATAAAACCCTTCAACGCAATCAAGAAAAAGTATACCCTGGCAGCGGTGGGATTCGAACCCACGCCCCCGAAGAGACTGGTGCCTAAAACCAGCGCCTTAGACCGCTCGGCCACGCTACCGTCACGTCGTGCTGTACGGCTGCTTCTATTGTGACTCCACGGCGCTTCGCGGAACATGTATACAATGCCTGTGAAAACAGGCGCTCTGTTGGTTTTCTGATCAGGCGTCGTTGGACACGTTTTTGATACGGACATTAAAGCGAAAAGCAGTTGACAGCTTCCCATTCTCGTGAATAGATGTGCATGCGATGAAAAAGCATGATGCTTGCGAGGTTTTCGTTGACGTTACGTCATATCTCGTAGCATGAAAGAGGGAAGGAGATAGAAACAGAAGAAAAAGTGGGTAAGAGACGGGTGTTTTATGATGGCAAGAATATGACTCTTCTCGTTAACATTTTGTTTGATAGGGACAGTAAAACAAGTTTAATAAAATTAGACTTCTCGGTTAATGTGGGTGAGATGTCTTGCCCACTGCCATCGGCAAGTCATCTTTTCGTCAGTCAGATTTTATTATTAGTTTATATTAATCATTTGAAATATAGGAGTACCGATTGATGTATAAAAAATACAGTAGAGGAATTCGTCAGCAACCTATGAATTTCATGTTTGTTGGCGAGTGAGTGAGTTTGTGTGTGCGCGTGCGTGCATGCGCCTGGGTGTGTGTGTGTGTGTGTGTGTGCGTGTGTGTGTGTGTCTGTGTGTGTGTGCGTGTGTGTGTGTGTCTGTGTGTGTGTGCATGCGTGCGTGCGTGTGTGTGTGTGTGTGCTTGCGTGCGTGTGTGTGTGTGTGTGCGTGTGCGTGTGTGTGCGTGTGCGTGTGTGCGCGTGTGTGTGTGTATGTGTGAGCGTGTGTGTGTGTGTGTGTTCGTGCAAGCGTGCGTGTGTGTGTGTGTGTGTGTGTGTGTGTGTGTGTGTGTGTGTGTGTGTGTGTGTGTGTGTGTGTGTGTGTGTGTGTTTTGACGTCCTCACTACGCCACCATACACTATCACACTGTCTGTAGACAGCAAGGCGCCACCCGGTCCTCGCGTTTGCGCGGGAGGAGGGGTGCCACGAGAACAGTAGAAATAGTCCTTCCAGGTACTCCACTCCGGAATGTTCATTCGTTACACCGAAGGTTTTCTTTTCCTTTTTTAATGCGTGGGTTTGAGAAACGAGCGTAAACATCTTGAAAGGACCGGGGTTCAGTCCGTCTTTGCGGGGACGTCACAATCCCTTCATCTTGCAGAAATATTTTCCCAGCGGAGAAATTCAAACACGAGAAATGCGGGCGCATAGCGCCTTCGGGTTGCGCAGCGAAATTGAGACATGGCGGCAGTCTCAGAATACGGTATGCGAACACAGCACACTTATGATTCAGCCCTGGCGGCAGCGCGTCGCTGAGAGGAACCAATCTGTAATTGTCGCTCAATCATCACCCACCACGAAGCAGTTTGATTTCGTGTTTCTACCGTGCACAACACACTTGAAACCTTCGGAATCACCGCAGAAACTCGTGGATGACGCGTGGACAAAACGCACACCGGTCACAGCTGCTCGTCGGATGGTTTGGCACGCAGCGTTCAGTCATGTGTGCGGAAGGTTCACTACCATGCGAGCACATCACACACTTTGCCTGCACTGTCCACTTCGGTACAACCGAACAGAGGATACACACACTTCAATACGCTTTCATTCCACACATGCACAAAATTTTAAGATCTAATCGAACATCTCAAACCAAACGAAAAGCGGGATGGCGGGAGAACATAGGTCATACAGGCAGCAACACTGGATTACCCTCGCGTACCATCTCCTGCCCGGCCTCTGCTGCACCTGTCGGTGAGGGAAAGGGACCGACAACGCGAATTGCGTGTTCGGATGGGCTGAGAAAGTAGCGTATATGCTGTCCTATACAACTGTGACATTGGGCGTTGTACATCAATACCGATCACGACGCTCCCTGCCTCCTAACGAGGTGCGGCACTTCCGTGCGGGGAGACGCCATGAACGCATTTCAATTTGAACTTTCACCTCGCCTCGTCGATACCGGGGCTGCTTCATATCTTCCCACAAGCCGCCCCTCCCCGCCTCCTATCGAGGCACGACACTATCGTGTAGAGAAAACGCCGTAGCTTGTCTCTTATCTTTACTTGTCTCATCTCAGCACCTGTTGTAGCGTCTATTGATGTATCTCGACCTACCACCACGCATAATCTACCTAACTTGGGGCACAGATGACAGTCACACATCCTGTCTTTCTAAACTCTCTCGTTTCTTAAAACAGTCCTCTTTTGCACCTTTTCTCCGACACGCGGCGAGGTCTAGGTAACCTCACATTCACTAACTCTATGTTCCTCCCCTATGCCGTAGGTGAAATCGATTTCAGGCACATCATTCACTTCAGAGGCCAACATCAGATATTGCGAGCAACACAAATCCACAATAATCAAGTGATCTACATGCCCTCGTCGAAATCCATTCTTTGAAACGAAACAAGTCTATAAGCCAAAAAAATCCACGAGGGGCGAAAAACTTTGGCACAGTGCTCACGCAAAAGTGATGAAAGTAGGATATGGGGGAAAACATAGGGATCAAGAACAAAACGCATGAGGGGCGAAAAACTTCGACACAGTGGTCACACAAAAGTAATGAAAGTAGGATATAGGTGAAAACATAGGAATCAAAATAACAAGCACTATGGACATTTATGACCCCGACATAGCAGGTGGCTGAAGATCCCGGCTCGCCTCTTGCCTACCTGTTCATCCTCTGTATGGGTGGACCATACCCTTGTCTCTTAACGTAAGGTGGATCGGGGACAGGATTATGGCTTCTAAGGGCATATCTAGGACTCGCGGCCGCTACTGAACTTAGGGGTCGCTGCGGCTGCTCTTGTAGTATTAACTCCAGCAGCAGTTCCGGAGGTATGTTAGGCATGTTCGCGTTACCCGCCCCGACGGCTGGACTGCCGGATGACCGTGTCGAGAACTCTGGCCGGCTACTCTGCTCAAGCTCGACGCGTCCCGAGGTATCCACTCGTCGCAGCCTGTTTACGTGGATGACCTTCCTTTCGCGCGTTTTGATGTTACGCACGCGCATGGTGACGGACGAAAGACGCTCAATGATGCAATATGGTCCAACCCATTTGGCGGCTAACTTCCTGGCCAGTCCTCGCACGACCGCGATGACACTGATATAAACTTCTCTCTCCAGCATTAAATTTAGGGTCCCTGCGGGAAGATCCAAGCCTCTTTTTACGCAACTCTGCCGCAGAACGGAGCGTAGACGAAGCCATGTTGTGAGCTTGCTGAAGCCTCTGTGTTAGCTCCACGCGGTAGTCATTGAGTGTGCCGTAGTGCCCATTTGGTTCACAGAAAGCCACCGAGGGCACGACGGGGTCCCTGCCAAACAGGGGGTAGTAAGGGCTGTCTTTTGTGCCTTCGTAGACGGCGGTATTGTAGGCGAAAGTCGCGAAAGGCAGCCACTTATCTCAATCCCGCTGGTCCTCGCTCACGTAGTGGGACATGATCCCAACGAGTGTTTGGTTTAGGCGTTCGACAGCTCCGTTACACTGCGGGTGGTAGGCGGTCGTTCGTAACCTCTTCAGCACCAAGCACGTCGCATACCTCCCTTATGAGTTTACCAGTGAAGTTGGTGCCCTGGTCTGTGAGAAGTTGCAACAGGGCGCCATAACGCAACACTACGCCCTCGACGAATGCCTTAGCGATCGTGTCCGCCTTCTGGTCTGGCAGCGGGAATGTTTCCACAAATCGAGTCAAGTGATCAACAAAGACCAAGATGTACCTGTTTCCGACGTCGTACATGGCAGCCGTCCCACAATATCCATCGCAGTTCTCTGAAACGGCTCGTGTACATCAGAGAATATTTGAAAAGGAGCCTGTTTTCGACCCTTCGGTACCTTCCGAAGAATACACGACTCGCATCTGCTACAGTATTTGACCACGTCTGCTTTCATCCCTAACCAAAAAATACCTTCTTTAATCGCAACAAGGTTTTCTTATTCCCAGGCGTCCGGCACAATCATGGTGTACTCTCATCAGTTCGCCGACCATCGATCTCGGTATGACGATTTTCCCGACGTCGGCGGTACTTCCCTCGTTTAGTCTTATAGTCCGGCGCTCTCTAGCCGATACCTCCCACAGGTGTTGTCTGTGGAGTTTTTGCATTGCTGGATCACCTGTTGAGGTGCCTAATCCCTACCCTGACCCTCACAGAAATGAGCCTCATTAGACGACGGCGTGAAATCGACCACACCCGCCACACCCACATGGCTTAGCGCATCGGCGTTTTGGTTCCGCTTTCCTGGGCGATGTAGGATGTCTAAGCTGTACTCCTGAAGGAGTAAGTCCCAGCACGCCAGTCTCGAGCTAGGGTCCCTCACGTTCATGAGCCACCTGAGAGGTTTACAGACGGTAACAATTCGGAAACTCCTACCGTACAAGTAGGTCACACAGGTCCCGCTAATTAGGGAGGCGATCGCCGGGCTAATTCCAAGGGCCGAAGTATCGGCCCCCCGAACCGCACCACGAAAGCGTGGACAATTTAGAAGTGGTCCTTTTTGGCGCGCCAGCGGACGCCGGCTGTGGCCCAAAGAACAAGTCAGAGCCGAGAGTTGATAAACAAAACAAAAATTATTTTCTCAAAAATGGCAGATCGAAAACAATACACAAGAATGCACACTCTACAATAGTTGCATACAATATGTCACCAATCAAACAACGTACTACACAGTACAATCAGCCACATTCGAAACAACGGACACAGACCACAATACGCACTACAATGCAGTCGCATGCATTCAACAACCAAGACACTTAAAAACTAAAGAGATAGAAAACCTAGCCAGTCCAAAGTTCTTGGAACAAAAGTCTGGATGATACTCTTCCGAGAATCACTCACTCAAAGTCCAGCGTTGTTGTCGTTCCGCTGCCCCCGAAGTTTCTCTTCCAGGAAACCTCGCCGAAGTTTCTCTTCCAGGAAACCTCGCCGAAGTTTCTCTTCCAGGAAACCTCGCGTCTTCAATTGGCCACTCTCCAAGCTTCAATCTTCTTCGCAGGAAACACGTCGGCTTCACACACGCAGCTGTTGCCACGCGTCTTCGCTCGATAGCGGTAAACACACACTCTTGCCTGTAGCTCGAGTCGTCACCCCTCGGGTGGAAATCATCTTCTCCTGCTTTGTCTCCACGGACAAAACTTTCGCCGACTACACGGCGGAATCCCTACGCGCTCTGGCGCTAACTTTCGTCTTCTCCTCCTCTCTCGTCTCGGCTGCTCGAATAAATGCCTTCCGCGCGAGATTCCAGAAGGTTCTTGTCATTTCGTCGGCGCGATACGCAGCGAAGGCTGGGGAGAGGGCGAGACGGTTGGAATGCCCTCCGCGGCGGATGACTCAACTCGGTATGACCACGCCCTTTTCCTTCTAGAAAAATCGAGTGCTTGCTCGGCCGCCGTTGTGGGGTGAGGAGGTTCGTCGGCGAAGCCACGCTTCCGCGGGGAGAGGGAGCGTGCCCGGGGAGCTTGTTTTCTTTTTTCTTTTTTTTTTATCGTTGACCTCGCGGCGTCACTCAGGAGTTTCGTCGCGAGGAGTTGGCGGCGCGCTCTTTTTGAGCGCTCTTTCTGTGACAAAATAACACCTAAAATGACGCACTGCCAAAACGCCGGCCAAACACTCTTGTTCAGTTGCGCCATACTTCTGCTCCGCCGAATTAAGCTGGCAGCTTGCGTAGGCCACTGGGTGTTCAAGTCCGTCATGGACTTGAGATAGCACCACTCCGACAGCGTATTTTGACGCGTCCGTCGTCAAAATAAACGGTTTTGAGAAGTCTGGAAACCGCAGGATAGGCGCCATTACGAGCAGCGTTTTCAGTTGCTCGAATGCCGCCTGGGTGTCAGCATTCCATTCGAATGGGCTCTTGCTGGTGAGGTGGGTAATTGGTTTCGCTACTTCCGCAAATGAAGGAACGTGCCTCCTGTAATAGGACAAGAGTCTCAAGAACTGTCTCACCTCGGTCTTGTTTCTAGGTGGTAGGAAATCCCTTACGCACTGTACCTTCAACGGGTCTGGACGAACACCCTCCGCGGACACGATGTGTCCCAAGTATTTAAGCTCCGGCTTTAGAAACTGGCACTTAGCGGGTTTCAATTTCAAGCCGGCCGCTCGCACTCGAAAACACTTCACCAAGGTCCCGCAGAGGGTTCCTCGAACGTCTCGCTGTATACTATGATGTCATCTAAATACACGTGGCAAAATTTGCCGAGTAGGCCTGCGAGGATCACATCTGCGGTTCTCTGCCAGATGGCCGCACAGTTTACAAGCCCCATGGGCATTCGGTTCCACTCGTAAAGACCGGAGGGGGTGTTAAAGGCTATTTTTTTTCTTTATCACCAGGCTCCATCTCAATTTGCCAGTACCCGCTGGCCATATCCACGACCGTGAAATATTTCGCCTTCCCCAGTTGGGCGAGTGTTCCGTGGACATTGGGAAGCGGATATGGGTCAGTGCGGGTAACTTTGTTGAGGTTCCTGTAATCGACGACAAATCGGTATGACCCGTCTGGCTTCTCAACCAGCAGTGCGGGTGCTCCCAGGGGGAGGTTGAGTGCTGAATTATTTCGGCCCCAGTAAGGAGTCTACCTGTCTTCCCATTTCTTCCCTGCGCGCGAAAGGGATCCTGTATGCCCGGCAATATACAGGTGCCGCCCCTCCAGTGTGAATCCTATGCTTGATAGCTTCGCATCGCCCCACGTCGGTTGTTCCTGTTGAGAATATTGACTGATTCTGCACTATCATGCTCTCCATCATTTGTCTCTCCTTTCTGTCGACGTGCGATAGATCGAACATCTTCAACAGATCTCCTTCGTCAACGGGGCCTCCTCCTGCTCCCTCAGCCATCGCGACCGCGTGGTAGGCTTCCGTGTCAACCAAGGAGCCGACCACTTTATTCCTATGGAGGTGGATTTCCTTCAATGTTAGGTTTGCCACCCTTACTGGCAATACGCCGTCTTCCCGTGTGGTGGTCAAGGTAGGTACTGCAGGTAATCCGTTTGTTTCTAGGCCACTAACCTCGGCAACCTTGGTTTCGCCTGGGGGCACCGGCGTGCGAGCCCAACCTTGCCAGCACGCACTCTTATAGTGGTGGGAGAGTAGCCTCTTCGATCAGGGAGACAACATTAACATTACGCGGCCTCAGTGGACTGTGGTTCATTTTGCCGGAACTAGTTTTCTCGGCGGGCCTGGGCTTTCCAACCCAAACGGTAAATGGGACACGTTCGTTGCCTATTCTCAGGCACCCCTCACTCAGCAGGAGGTCGGCATCTTGTTTTACTAGAATGTCTTGGCCAATTATACCATCTGCCCGTAATAACAGTCCGTCTCCACAAATGAAAAAGTTTGCCTCAAACGTGGTTTCTTTCATTTTTACGGGTACTCTAAAACGGCCGAAGGTGTGTATAGGGTCACCAGTTATGCCAACGAGGGAAATTTCACTATGCTCTTACTGCAATGTCTCCTGCCACCTCTCATCTATACCTCCCAGTGCGCAGCTCTTCACAAGACTCACCTTTGATGCCGTATCTACCAGCAGCCTTCAGCGTACCCTTCCCCACGGCACACTCAATGACCGGATTCGTCTCCCACAAAAGTTTACCACTGCTATTGACCTCCGCCTGTCATGGTTACCAGAAGGGGCCGCACCTAGTTTTCCTGAGCCGTCGACTTCGGCATCATCTCCTCGCTGCCACGGTTTTCCGGCGTACGGCGATCAGCACGCGTGTTCCATGGTCGGCATCGTCGGTACCGGTCGCATTCTCGCCAGAAATGGCCAAAGCCATCGCAGTTAAAACATCGACCGGAAAAAGGGGGCCGCCTTGCGTTTCTTTGCCCATCCTCTCCGACGGTGTCGCGTGACCTCAAACTCTCCTCTAGGAGTTTTTCCATGCGGTCGAGGCGGCTGCGCATTTCGTGCGCATTCGCGTTTTCGTCGACATGCCGAATGGGTACCGAGGAGCTCTGTGAAAGTTTTTCGTTACGTTCTTCCTTAGCTGCTACGTCGATGGCCTCGTCAAACGATTTCGGGTCGCGAGACAAAGCAAATCTGCGTAACGGATCCCTTAGCCCAGTTAAGAACTGCGACAGCATTTGCTCGGCCAGAATTTTGTGGCGCCGTTGAGTTTTCGCCGGATCTTCGCCGCAGGAATTAGCCAGGGCGGCAGTCCCGAGCAATCGTATGCCATTTGCGAACGAGCGCGCTTCCTCTCCGGCGTTTTGTCTCGCGTTCCTAAACCTTTCCACCTTGCTGTTAAGGGGTTCCGTGTCGAACCGCTCGAAGGCCAAAGCTCTGAACTTCGGGAAGGTTGACACTGCGGTGACACTATCGTCTCTCCACGGCAAAATCATGTGCGGCGCCTAAGCATCTTGCATCGCGCAATGCCAATGAGTTGGCTGTCTTGCCATCCCCCATTTTACCAACCTGTTCTAAAATTTGCAGAAGTCCCTAATGTTCGGACCTGCAGCGTCTCCCGTGAACGAGGGAACCATGTTTCCTAACATCAAAGCGCTCGTTCCTAGCGGGCTCCCATGAGCCACCTGCGTAGCCTGTTCATTCATCGTGCCGTCTCTCCTTCCCTAATACGAGGGTGAAATCTCGCACCGTTGCCCCAGCAGTAATCCCACCGCTGCCACCACTTGAGACGTCCCCACTACGCCACCGTACACTGTCACACTCTCTGTAGACAACAAGGGCGCGGGGGGAGGGGGGGCGAGAACAGTAAAAATAATCCTTCCAGGTACTCCACTCCGGAATGTCCATTCGTTACACCGAAGGTTTTGTTTTTCTTTTTTTAATGCGTTGGTTTCAGAAACGAGCGTAAACATCTTGATAGGACCGGGGTTCAGTCCGTGTTTGCGGGGACATTGTGCGTGTGTCACATTGTGTGTGTGTGTGTGTGTGTGTGTGTGTGTGTGTGTGTGTGTGTGGTTGTGTGTGGTGTGTGTGTGTGGTGTGTGCGTGTGCGTGTGCTGTGTTGTGTGTTGTGTGTGCGTGTGTGTGTGTGTGTGTGTGTGTGTGTGTGTGTGTGTGTGTGTGTGTGTGTGTGTGTGTGTGTGTGTGTGTGTGTGTGTGTGTGTGTGTGAATTACCAAATAAGGCGCTCTTTACAAAGGTACACCTAGCAACTAAAGCCAGGGACCCTAGCCCCTAAGGTTTTCAGCCTGTAATTGCTTACATCATCTATGTAACTATAATTTCTTTATTAAAGTGAAACAGTCATACTTTTATACGTTATTAACATTCACAATAGCTCTAGAACCCTCCCTCATAAGTTTTTATGGCTGGGTGTGTATTCAAAATACAGGCGTGATCAAAAGACCCCAGGGCTCTGTCCTACCTAATAATGTGCAAGGGCGACCTGTGAAGTCTTAAAGAAACTGCGAATTTTATTTGCGTTATTTTGAAATGTAGCTTTCGTGTGTTGCCTGAAAGAGAGACCAATGGGGCCAGGAGCAGCCGAGCAGGAAGGAGCAGGAGAGTGAAGACAATATTTAAAAGTACTGTTGACAGCTCCTCGAAAATAGAGCTACGAAAACTACCCACCGAGCTTCTTCCTTTCCCCTCTTTAGATATTCCTCTTCCTCTTTTTTCATAACATAATTTTGCTGTCTGCTGGCCCAGTGCATAACAAGCTTTTAATTACATATATTTAAGACGTCAGGGAAATATTGCCTGCTCCGTATCGTTCGTAAAGCTGATAAGGCACAATGGCTAGATTGCGGACACTGTAGTTCTTACGTTGGATCTTTGCCAAGACGTTCAAACGTGCACGTGCGTGTGTTTGACCACCGGCCGCGGCGGTCGCATTTCAATGTAGCAGGAATGTATAGGCTCATGCACTGCGCTACAGCGTTCTAGTACACTCGAACGGTGCAATGTTATTGCCCTTTGAAGAACACAGGACTGTCGAAATTTGCGGAGCCCTAAACAACGGAGCCCCTTCATAATCATATCACCGTTTTGTGAATTCAAACCCCGAATATTATCTGAATGCACACACATATAGTGCATTCACACTCATTTCGTCTCCACGCCATGACAGTTTACCACTCGCAGCCGCAGCTCTACAGCTGCGTAGGCATACTCGCGTCACTTCCACATCGTAAAACACCTGCACACCCGCTTGCGCACGACATTTTGTGCGTGCGACGAATGTCGGGCATGCGCGGGTGACAATATGGTTATTCCTTGAGTTCCGCCAAACAAAAGAGGCAAAAGCTATACATGTCTGACAGTGTTGCTGTGGTCCCCGAAAACATGGGCAGTCAATATTGAGACCATGTATTCATTTCTGGAGAAGCCACGATGCAATAATTAAGAAGATTGACAACTTCGAGCAAAAGAAAAAAAAATAGCACGCTTAGGCAAAAAAAGTTACATCTTTACATTACAACTACGCGCAATAGCAATTTTTTTTCTTTTTTGATGTAGCGCGAAATCGGTGACAACGTAATGGCATAATATTTTGACGTAATTTTTATTCTAAAAGATAATTCCTCTTTTTTGTTCATTTTTCCAATAAGTTGCTCTCTTTGTGCACAAAGCTCAACCAGCTGAGGCTTGCTTGCGCAGCGCTACATTTATTATAAAAAAGGCAAGTTCGTAGCTAAGAATGTTGTTCTGGCAGCGGTGAGAATCGAACCCATGCATTCCCGTGAAGAGACCGGTGCCTAAAAGCAGCGCCTTAAACCACTCGGCCACGATACCGACACAAAGCGACACTCCGCCGACCTCTGACGTCGCATAGTGCTGCGCTGTAGGTTTACACTGTCAATGTAAACAGGCGCACTGTTTCTTACTGTATGTTCGTTGCACACGTTGCCGTTTAGAATGCTATATATACATCCAAGCGGAAAGCAGTTCTCAGCTTCATTTTTGCGTAATGCAACGTGGAATCAAAAGGCACTTGAAAGATTCCGATGTACTTTGCTCGAGGCATTGGCCCTATGGGGGGTAACGTGATTTTTTTTAACATGTAGCTGTCAGAACAAGAAAAAAAGATAACAAAAAAAGAGGACGAGAGGGTTCCTCATGATGTGAACCGAACGCGCTGGCTTTCAGTGCGATTGCGTCAACAAATATACACAGAGGGACGTCACACTAAGCAATCCTGGTACTTATTGATGCCAGTACACTGGAGTGCAGCAGTTTCCTGCAGGGTTAATTTTTGTACATTTACATTAAATTTTGTAACTGAACAAGAACCTATCTATATGCATAAAAATACCATATATTCTAGTCAACTTTCAGATGCATCTAATTTAGCTATTTTAGTGATATACAAATTGTGTGATAAATTTGTGTGTGCCTTTGTGGCTGAAGAAGCACTTCGAATGTGAAAACACCCCACAAATGAAATGCTACATGCATCAGAGAGCGCCTCTCTCAGACATTCTTGCTAAAGAAGCAGGCTGTATTTAGGCAAAAAACGGGGAAAGAAGGCGCGAACACGCGAGTGTACTTTGTATGCCACGCCACAGCAATACTACGAAGTCGCTTTGGTGTAAGAGTGAAATAAGCTTTGACAGCTCTTGTAGCGGTGTCGATAGAGTGCTAGAACGATTACGCTTTTTTCAACCACCAGACCTTTCACCTTAAGGCCAAATTGACAAAGTGTTTGTCATCACAGCGCCGCAGTATTACGTTATCATTTGGATCAGTTGGCTGGGAAACAGATCGTGATTGTGGCGTAGAATGGAGTTAAATTACTCCTGCCCTGAGCGGTGGACAACAGGCAAAGTCATTCTATCTCACACTTTTCGTGCTTAACAAAACTTACATGAACCTTGCCGCAGAATGTTAAAGTAGCGGACACACTCCCCGTCTGTTGGATCATATGTTCTGGTCGTGCCCAAACCAAGGGCCTTCGGATGTAAACAGTTAGAAAGACTGGAGTTGGCGCATATCAAACAATAGGCTTCAAGAAAGACTCCCTTCCATCCAGATTGCTTCTGGAATCATCTAAGCCTTTGACCTACCGGTGCCTACGCGGGCGGAGCTACTGACTTCACCTGGAGCTTCACCCTTGGGATAAGTTGGGCTCATGTCGGGTCAACGCCAGGGTTGGTTACTGTTTTGGCTATATATTTACTGTTACCACAATGTGAAAAGCATATGCTCGGTGTATGTTCCTGTGACTCAGCAAGATATAGTCAAGAGTTGCTCGAATACGGCGTAAACCACAAACGTAAATTGCCATCAGACATAATAACTTGAGATTATCCTAATAACCTCATTCCTACTACAAAAGTCACACACGCTGCTGCACCCTTAAGGCCACGTAGTGGGTGCCTAGAAAATTCGGAAAGATTACACCAAGTGTTTGAAGTACGCACAAGGCAAAGAACATCGCTATCGCGTTCAACTCCTGAAGTAGAAACTTAAGGGTCTACCAATTTTTCATATGCGCATCACCGCACAGTAACATGCACTTCAGATTGGTAAAACTGACATCTGTTTTCTCAGGTGAGTATCGACGCGACGTCGTATAATATGATACCTTTGGGCCTCACTAAATTCGACGTGCTTGGTAAGCCAATGATCAATCTCATAGCCTGAGGAGTCGACAGCAGGAGGGTCCTATGAATCTCTCTGAGCTCCAAATTGTTCCTTTTTTCAAATATTTGCAGCAAAATGGAGACCGGGTATAGTTGGGCTCGTGCTGTTCAGATATTCTTTGTGATTCGTCTCTGCGCTGTTCTGCTACGAATTGCTCAAATAGGCACATTTCTCAAATACTTCTCCCCCTTCCGAAAACGTTCCCCGCTACACACGTGCCCTCGACGTACGCATGGCCATTCAAAATGCACAAAGAAGTCGGTCCAACTCACAAACTTAACTCAATAAGTAAAAATACTGCACAATTCTCTAGGAAGAGAGAGAGAATAGATTGAGAGAAAATGAGGAACGTCAATCAGGATTGCAGCATTCGGTGCGCCACCCTGCTCAAAGAGGAGGGGGATTGGGGAAGAAAGATGGGGAGAAAAGGCCACTACTTGTCCATTGCTCCGCGTGACACCGACCACCAAAATGGGTATATGAACTTCTTTTTCAAGGGCGAAGCTCCTTATGGCGTGGTTTGTGCGTCCCCCGTATGTTGTGCGTAACCGCCGGTGGCGCATACGTGAGAGAGCTGGTATTTGCCATAGGGTATAGATGGGTGGTATGTGCCACCGGGGAAGGAGAGAGGCGATCGCGCGACTACGATCGCGATGAAAATGTGCGAGATGGCGGTACTTAGAGTGTTTACCAGATGGACGAATGGACGGATGCATGGACGACAGCCAGGCAAGCAGATGGAGAGACGAATGGACGCACGGACGGACGCATGGACGGACGGATGAACGGCTGGAAGCATGGATACGCTGACGGACGGATGAACGCACGGATGGACGCAAGAACAGACGGACTGATGCAGGATGAACGCACTAACGGACGGAACCAAGAACGAACAGACAGATGGAAGCACAGACGGACTGACGGACGCTTCGCCTCACTCATCATCATTCACTCCATGGATATGCTGCGATTTTTTACATACATTTCCTGGGATTTTTTTTACCAGCTGAAAAGAGTACTCATCTCGCACGTTCCTAAAAAAAGCTCAGCCTGAAGTTTCTAACCATTCCTGTTATTTCTCATTTATACTTTTGCAAATAATTAGTGAGCCCAAGAGATGAATAATTCAAGCTGAAATAACCGTGAATCGGAGGTGGAGCAGAGCAAAAGGGCGCACAAAAATAAACTAGCTACATTATAACAACTTGAAGTTTGTATGCGCAAGGTTTATTCCAGCATTATACTACCGATTAGAATAAATTTAGCTCCACTGATAATGTTTGGTAAGGTGTGTGTCCAGGCGAATAACTATCACTCTCTCAACGGGTTCATGTTGGCGGCGCTTCAGGTTTCCTTTAACTTTAATAACGCTGGCCGCTTTTTTTTCATTTGTACTCGATAACAATTTCTAAACCTTCCGTGATATATTCTTCTTTCATCTGAGAATTCTAGAACATCAGCTTTTGAATGACAAGTAGTTTTACTAGTTCCACTACTATTAAGTGTCGTGGGTCCTCACTAAAAGCACAAATATCATTTTTGTAGACAAACATTAGGCCTTGTACATGCCAGAACTAAAAATACGGCTCTTGAAAGAGTCTGTACACACTTAGGCCAGCAATAGCAACACAGAAGGTATCATGATGATGATGATGCGCCTTCAGCTTTGCTGGCACTCGCCCACAATGTGGGATCGGCAAGAACGGGGCGGCAGGATCATCAAGCGTAATAGTTATAAGTCAGGCATTCACACTCAGGTAGTCTCGTAGCCATAAATAATAATAACAATAGACTAACAAGGTAATCATTTTCTTGCCATTATGAACGCACACACGGCAGAGTAAACCTCCCTGTGGGTATAACCTAATGTAATCCCTCCGAAGGATAAAATTACTTCCACGTTTATTTTTAAACCTAGCTTCTCAATCGGTTCGACCAGGTATCTTTTCCATTGATAAGAATATCGTTGACAGGATAAAAAGAAATGATCTATTGATTCTGATTCCTTGCAAAAGAGACATAGCGGAGATGCTGGGAGTCCAGCCTGGGGTTTTAAAACAGATTTAAGCGGAAAACGATTATGGGAATTGGCTATTGACAAGAATTTATCTTGTTTAAATTCGCAATCTGCTACTTTTATCCGAGGTCTGTCTAAATCTGTAATTGACTAGACATTTTCAAGCTCATCTCTAAATATATGTTCGTGGCAAACTTTAGACTGTGCTACTAACAGTGACCACTTGCCTATTAGTTTTGTACTGAACTTTCCAAAACTACATGTCGCCGAGAAGGCCCGCTCATTCCTCAACTATAGAAAATTAGAAAAAGACTTGAGGGCTACTTTTGATCACCGCAAGGACATACAAAGGGACATTGGGGCTATGTGTCTGTGTGCAGTGTTAAAAAGATCAGTAAAAGACGCAACGTTTAAATTAGACTCGGCCACAAGAGGTTCTTTTAGTCCATGGTGGACTGAAGAGTGCACGAGGAGCTATAGAAAACAGAAATCTGCATGGAAACAACTGCTGGTCAACCAATGTCCAAAAAATTAGTGTGATTATAAATTCGCAGCAGCAGACTTCAAACGCACAGTAAGTACAGCAAAAGATGGTTATAATATGAAACTACATGAGTATCCTTCTAGGGCTAAAAACAAAAAAGCGCTCTTCAGATTTTTAAGATCTCAAAAGATGTTACCACCCGCTGAAAATATTGACTCTTCTGTTCTTTCTCCCCGTGAGCTCTCTGATTTAGTATAAAATATTGCGAAAGGGCTCCAAGATAGATTTATGTCAACTCTAACACTGCACATTGTGAAGCCAATGGCTGGCGAGGATTTCGAGGAGGTTACTTTAGATGAGCTGGCAGAGATAATAAGGCACTTATCTCCTTCGGCACCTGGACCAGACGGGGTAACAAATTCAATGATAAAAGTAATATTCGAGATTTGTCCAACTGAAGTACTTAATCTGGTGAATTTTTCTTTGGCAAAAGCTTGGATACCTGCGGAATGGAAGCTGTCTAAAGTGATTCCACTTCTTAAAAAGCAGGAAAAAGGATTCGCCTTGGACAATGTAAGGCCGATATCAATCACGTCAAATCTGGTTAAGCTAATTGAAAGAGTTTTGAATGCCCGGGTAATGAAATATATTAATAATAACGCAATATTAAACCCAAGTCAAATTGGTTTTAGATCCGGTTGCTCAATATGGTGTGCGCATGTTGATTTAGAGAGCCGAATACAACTGGCTTGGCGTCAGCGCCAATACTGTGCTTTAGTTACTTTAGATTTGGCTAAAGCGTACGATAGAGTTGAGCATTCAATTTTATTAAAACAGATGGAATATCACCACTTTCCCAACTGCATCACTGCGTGGGTGTCGGAGTTTTTAAGAGGGAGAGAATATTACTGCTTTAAAGATGGGTACTCGTCGAATAGATATAAGCAGACACGTGGCGTACCACAGGGGGCTGTCCTGTCGCCAGCTTTATTTAACATTTTCTTAAGCTCCATTCCATCAACTAAGGATATTCAGTTATATGTGTACGCGGACGATATTGCTCTCTTCGCAAGTAATACCGACCTTCAATCATTATACCAGAGTCTACTAAATTATCTCAATATGATAGAAAGATGCCTTAAAATATTCATATGACCCTGAACGTAAAGAAAAGTGTGCTCCTTGCATACTCTTTTCTGCAGCCTATCAACATCTCGTTAATGTACAGTAATGAGCTCATTCCGCAGGCGAATTCCCTTAAATATTTGGGCATCATATATAATGACACATTAAATTGGAGAAGTCACATTGATGATGTGTACTCCAAGGCAACACGGGCCATGGGGTGGCTACGGAAGCTTGCAAACCGTAAAGCGGGTTTAAGAAGAGATGTGCTAATAATGATATATAAACTTTATGTGCGGCCCATCATGGAATTCGGATGTGTATTATTTTCTGGCAGCGCAGCCTATAAAATGAGACCCCTAATACTGCTGGAAAGAGAAGCGTTGCGTTTGTGTCTGGGTCTACCGAAGTTTGTTGCAAATAACGTGTTGTATATGGAAGCTCGCCTACCTTGTCTGCTAAATAGGTTAAAAATTCTTACTGTGCAAGCATTCTTAAAGATATACAGTTCTCCCAAAGACTCTCATTTTACGCTCTCATTCAAGAACCGACTTTATTTTTTGAAACCCATTGGTCGCGACTACACACCCCGCAAATAGTATTTGCACAAGCACTACTAAAGCAACTGAATGTAAAAATTAGACATATTGGTCCAATACACAACCTAAAGTCAATGCTTAGCATACAATTCAATTATATATTTTCTCATAACGCGAAACAATTGGCATATAGGTATTTAAATGACCAGTTAGCAGATTATCAAGCCCACCTAGAGATAAGCAATATCATAGCGACTGATGCATCTGTGTCAAAAGAAAAGGTTGGGGTTGGCATCTTCTCTCCTTTTTTGCACTGGTCCTTTTCGATTCGACTCCCAGATTATACCCCGGTATTCATGGCAGAATTATTGGCCATTGTCTTGCCCTACGCAAACTACCCTCAAGCGAATCATTAGCAGTTATGATTACAGATTCGTTATCAGTTTGTAATGCACTTTCTGCGGCAGTAAATTCAGAGCTGATGAATACGTTTCGGCATTTAGTACCGAAAAACGTAAAAAAACTGCATTTGCTATGGGTACCAGGCCACCGCGGATTATATTTGAACGAAATGGTGGACTCTTTAGCAGCAGTATCCCTGGGTGGGCCCACCATCCCAGTTTTGCCAGATACGGCTTACGTAACCACACTAAGGTTCCGAAATACTTGCCTGCAATGGGGAAAATGTAATTTGGATAAATTCAAAGATTTCAAGCATTTGAGCTATTGCTGGAATAAACAGTGGTGTGTATCTCGCCAGTTAGAGATCACTTATACCAGATTGTGCTGTGCAGTTCCACAACTAAATTATTACCTTAATAAAGCTCAGCTCAAGGCGTCACCGCTATACATTTGGTGCAACAAAATTGAAACAATTGAACATTTCTTTTTATTCTGTCATCGTTATTCTTATCAGAGAAAAAGATTTTTAGTAGCCCCATTACAAAAGCTAGGAATACAAGTAAATTTACCAGTAATTTTATCACTTGGCGGGAACTTCATTTGGTTACTGCCACAGGGATGTATGCTCCGCTGTGTTTGATTACATCAACGCAACTAAAAGATTACCATGCTAGTGAACCACTACCTTTTCAGATCTTTAGTTTATAATTCATAGTTATGTCTTTCAAAAACAAAAGATGGTTTGACCGCTTGCTCAGCACACATTTTTGTTTTTTGGTAGTATTATTTTAAACTACTTTTTCAGATTGGCTTCATTTTCAGTTTAGTTTCATTTAGGTATCCTGCCGCCCGGTTCTTGGCCCATCCCCCTTTGTGGGTAAGCGCCATCCATCAGAGGTCTTCAGCATCAGCATCGTATGTCAGTACACGACATTGCAGAGAATGAAGAAGACACCCTCGGACGCACGGGTCACGCGAGCACGGTTCACGCGGAGGCCTTCATCGCGATCTCCAGGCCTCATTCTTCGTCGTAGCCAGTCTACAGACGCAGATGTGCAGAGATGAATTCGATGATCGGCAAGCAAGGCGACGTCGAGTTCAACCTGCGCGACAGGCAGGTGAGCGTGATCATCCTCCTGCTTGTGGCCATCGTAGCCGGCGTGTGTCGCGCGCTGCGACGCTTCTTCAACATACCCGTCGTTGCCGTGGTTGCGGCGCTGGGCTTCGGTGCAGGCCGCCTCGTCAGTGGCTACGACGCGAAAGAGAAAGTCCTTCCGGTTACTGACCAGCAAATTCGCGAGCTGCTGTTCCTCTACCTGCCCGTGCTCACGTTTACCGGCTCGATCAACCTGCGCAGCCACCTGTTCAGGCAGTGCTTCTGGCAGTGCGTGCTGCTTGGTTTCGGTGGTCTGCTCTTGAGCACCATGCTCTTCATGCTGTACATGTCGGGTATGCGCGACGCCGAAAAACAGCACCTGGCCGAGACGGGGCTCATCAGCTTGCTCACGTGCTGTCCAGAGCTTATGTTCGTGTCCGACATGAACGCGCTGTCGTTGGCGCGCTCGCACATACTCGAGACCATCATCATGGGAGAGCCGCTCATTGGAGCCACCGTTCTCTGGATGGCCTACCGGTTCAGCACGCTGCCGGAGAAGTTGACTATTTACGCTTTCCTGAGGACAGTCACGTCTACGCTGTTCATCGGGCCGTTGATGGGCAGGGCGCTGGGACAAGCACTCGCGATGGTTATGATAGCGTTGGCACAGGACCTTCCCGTCTGCTTCATGGTGAGTGCTATCAGTGTTATAGCAACGTGGGCCTTCGCCGAGCAGTTTATGTACGGTGCTGGCATCAGCACCATCCTCTCGATGGGTCTCGCCGCTAGCTCCCATGCAGATGCCACTGTGTACAATCCGATATCGATCAGAAAGTTCTGGATGCTCATCAGGTACGGCTACGAAATCGTCATCATCTTCCTGTCTGCTTTTTGGATAGGCCGAGACTCGCGAGAGTTTCTGTCGTGGCACGAGATAATGAGCCCAGTCAACGCGTACGTTGCCAAGATCGGTGTCCGGTTTGTCACCATAATCGTGTTGTATCCGCTGTTGGCATCAGTGGGTTATAGCCTGAGTTGGCAGCAGTGCTTGATTGTGGCCTGGGCGAACTTCAAGGGCGCCATAATGATCGCCCTGGACTTGACCAGAGCTTTTCCGACCATCAACCTCAAGCACGCCCTCCAGGAACAATTTGTTCGCCTGGGCACGCTCTTCCTTGTGCAAGTCCTGAATACCACTACACTGCCAAAGCTAATGTCGATCCTCGGGCTACTGGCACTGACGGACGTGGAAAGGGCCAACATGAACATGGTTATAATCGCGCTTCGAAACACAGCGAGTTCATCAACTAACTTTCAGCGACGAGACAAGAAGTTCTCGGGTGCCGACTGGAAGTGGGTTCAGATGCACACGTGTATTGAAAACCCTTATGAAGACGTCGACGAAGACGACCACGCTGAGCAGACAGACTTGCCGGCACTTGCCTACAGGAATGCTGCTGCAAGGAAGGCCAGTTGTTTCATCCTTCGGCTTCAGAAGGTTTGTTGCAACAAGCAATACGAGGATGGCATGATTCACAGCAAAACTAAGAGCAAGATACTGGCCGCCCTGCAGTATGCTATGGAGATGGAAGTCTCCCTGGATTACACCATGATGAAGCCTTTCGTGACCGTCCCCAGTTGGATCTATGGGCTTAAGGACTTGGTGCAAAGATTCGCCGGTAACGAAGCCATCAAAAAGCGCCAATACAATACAAGACGTTCCACCCACTTACGTACGGAAGATGACGAAGAGGACATAGAGCACATTAGCCTCCTGTCAGCCATGCTCAAGGAAGGCTGGTACCATGCGCTAGTCGGATTCGTTGCTTTGGGCTTCGTCTTGCTGCTCAGTGGCCTGGCTTTGTTTATAATCAAAAAGCGCTCGGATCCGTCCCAGTACGAGCTACTCCTGTCGATCACCACGTCAGTGCAAGCAGCTTACATTCTGCTCTACTCGATAGAGATGGTCATCCTGGTGTACACCCTTGGCATGCTGCGCATGGGTAAGAATCTTTGGAAGCAGCTTGATGTTATCATGTACTTCCTGGTCGTGATCGAGTTCTTTCTCATCAGCATGACCTCCGTGAGCGGCGGCACCAAGCCTGACGCCACTTACACCAGCGTCCTGCAGATAAGCTTCATCACAGTAATCTCGTGTCGGATCGTGAAGATGCTGCAGAAACGCGTCGTGCTATTCCTGTGGATATGGGACATGCTGAATTGGCTGCTGAACCGCAAACTGTTCTACGCGTATGACCTTAGCTGGGCCTACATCACAGCTGAAGACGAGGCGATGAACAAGGTATCCCGTTTCGTCGCCATACCCCAGTTGGCGGCTTCCATACGCGAGAATAGTGGCTTGAACAAGCTGCACACGCTCAAAAACGTTGTGGACATCCAGCAGCGCTACCCCAATATCGAAGTGGCAACCAAGACTCGCCAGGCAGCTCGAAAGATCCTTAACAAGGCGTTCGACGGCCTCAGGGAGCTGCACAAAGGGGGTTTACTGGACGACAAGCAGTTCAGCCTGCTCTTCTCCAACCTGTCGTGGATGATCCAGCGCGCCGATGGCATGCCCGCCAACGTGACCGTGGGCAACACAGCATTCAACACGATGCTCAGCGTGCCGTGGCTCTCGTGCGACGTCGTGCCGCAGCTGCTCAATTGCTTCTACCAATATCTGAAGGAAGGTGAGCTAGTGGTGGAAAAGAACAACATGCATGACTGTGTCTTCATCATCTGCTCGGGTATCGTCCGGGTGAGCGGCTGCAACGAGGAGCCCTGGGCGAACCCCGTGCAGCTCGCCAACTCGGACTCTACGCGCTTCTACTTCTGCGAAGGAGCCTTCCAGGACTACCTCGTGGCGCCCGACAGTCTCGGCCTGTTGGGCTTCCTGACGTCGAGGCCGTCGGTGTGCCAGTGTGCGTGCGAGACGGACGTCGAAATGTGCTGCATCCCTATGGAGGAGATGACAACGCTGGTCGAGCAGCTCCCGGAGGCACCGAACCTCGTCTACCGCATGTGGTTCAGCGTCGCCATTCGCATCGGGCTTGCCGTGCTCGTGAAGCAGAAGCGGTACCAGGTAGGTCTGTAGCTTTGATAGATTCAAAATTTCCAAATTCATAATAACGCCTTAGAACTAACAACAGCGTGCGCTGTTCTTCAGGCGCATTTTTCGGTACGAGAAATCACCTGGCGTTAAACGCAACAAGAGATAGACGTTGCCTGCACTGTTGTGTAACCGATTTTAAGAACAACGCAGGTATCGGAAGTGATGTACTGGCAATAAGTCAAAGTCGCGTTGCTAGTTGGGTGAGAACACTACCGTGTCAACTTGGCACGATTCGGTGTAGTGAAAAACAAACGTTTGCACTACCGATCTCGCCTCTATGTTCTTCAATAAAGTGTTCTTGCCTATCCGCTTTCCACACTTATGACCTACTTAAAGAGTGCACCACTAATAAGATGTTAGTTTCTAACTCTTGTACAGTCTATCATGAAGTTAACGGAATATCTGGAGGTTCTGAAAAGTGTTATTAGACTGTAAAAGCTAACAACTGTCAGCAAATAAGTTCAATTATGTATTGTAGGAACGTATTACGTATCTGTGTTCAATGATTGCGGCAGCGCTCCACTGACGACCGTTTAAAGGGCCGTGCGACAATTTTGAGACAGCTTTATATAATAAGAGAACGCGAGTAGCAATGAATGCCGAGACGAGTTCGAGAATAATGGTACAAATTTCCGCCCGAGAAATTGTCGTGAAGACATCACGTCATGATGTCAAAATAACGTCACAAGTTCTTACGATTTGTGACGTAATAAGGACGTCTTCACATTGCGTTGGCTTTTTGCATCACAACATTTTGACGCCGAAGACGACTTCACGTTTGTGAGCGCTCCAAGGCTAATAACGCATGTCGCACGTCGGCCTTTTTAGGATCTCAAACATGCAGCTCACAGACATATCGAAAACGCCCCCGCACCTTCATGACTGCCTTTTATTGGCATGCTTTAAATTTCCTAATAAGTAAGTTCATGAGCTACACAAATATGACTTGTCTCAAGCAGCTTCTGGAGGAACCCCATTCGACCGATATGCTTTGGAACATAACTGTACAACGGAAACTCTGTATTTCATAACTGGGGTTGACATTTAAGGTGTTGTGGGCATCGATATCCACTTGTTTTCTGATGTCGAACCCCTAAAATAAACCATATATCGTATGTGGAGAAATACTTTCGAATGGCAACGGTAGCTGACATTTTGTTCAAAATGTGAGCTTAACGGTACCTTCGAGAGCTTCATACAACTAACGAGTTTTACATTGCCTCCATAATCAGCATACCTTAAACCAAGTGACGATAGTATGTGATTACGTCATCAGGTAACGTCCCCGTCATGCGACTTCAATAGTGACTACATCATTAAGTCATGAGTATTGTCAATCTGCGACTTTTTCGACGACGTATATGTTGACGTCATGAACAGATAGCGAGTACTTGTTGACGCTGCCACTCGTTTGAACGCCGCCAGTACAGATGGTGAGTTTTTGCGTTTCATGACGCATCGAAGGATTTCGACAGTTAAAAAAACAAACTGGTGGCACTGCGGACTCACGCATGTGCTTCTCCCGCTCGGCAGGAGTGGGACGCACGACAAG
Source organism: Rhipicephalus microplus (assembly GCF_013339725.1). Lineage (NCBI taxonomy): Eukaryota > Metazoa > Arthropoda > Arachnida > Ixodida > Ixodidae > Rhipicephalus > Rhipicephalus microplus. The sequence goes on along the minus strand of NW_023611526.1, from coordinate 51,487 downwards.
CTGAAGCGCTTCCTGAGAACGGCATCATGCCCAACTTGTATTACGCCATCGACTTCTCGCTCGACGAGGCCCGTGCTGGACGTGATCCTGGTCCAGGGCGTTGTCCAGTGCTCAAAAACGCACGAGCTCTACACGGGGCCCTCGTACATCCCCAGCACGGTGCGCGAGATGACGCTACCGGGCATCCTTCCAACAGGGCCCGGCCCATAATGCTCAATCACCACCATGATGCGCTACCACCTGCCGAGCGACCTGGACTGGTTCCAACCAGCCGCTCACAGCACTACGACTACAAGAAGCAGCGCACCCTCCTCCATGGCGGTCGTCAGAACCGGCTGAACAATGTGGCCCAGCTCGGAAGGCACGACTTATGTGCCGCCTTCTCGCCATCGGAACAACCACCCACATGGCGATGCAATAGTTCTTTGAAACTAGCTACACAGACTGTGGTGCCATTTAACTTCAGTATAGTTAGTAGTTTTTGTTATTGCACACTTACCTTTTTCGAAGATTGATTCTCTCTTCACCAGTTACATTTACAATTTTTATATATTTATTTCGTTGATAATTATTTCGTCGTAGTTTTCAAATCATCCACCTTGTGTAGAATTGCTATCAAAACGTATTCGCCACAGGAGACTTGCTGTTACAGCAGCATCTTACCGATACGATTGGACTCGAATGCTTGCTACTTATGAAGTGAAGGACGCTGAACTGAAGCACTTAGAGTTTCTTTTAAATTTGCTTCTGAATCGCTCATTTAGCGCTTTGTTCGTCTTCCCATCGTACGGCGACGACACTCAGGCCTGCTTTAGGGCTCGTGAAGGTGCCGTGTAGTTAGGGAACGGTGTCGCTACAGAACGTGATGACAGTATGCAGTCAGTGCAGTAGACTGCTCTGGCTCATTGCTCGAGGCGGATGCACTGAAGTTCGTGCTCTTCAGTGGTGGTTGCAAAGCCAGCTGTAGCGTACTTTGCCATCAGAAATTTGAAGTCGTATTACTGTGAATAATTGTACGAAAGATAACTTTTGCCACATATGACATTTCGATGCTCCTGATCTGCCTTTGATCAGCACATGCGATCACTGGCCGTTTCTGTTTTCATGTCATGTACCTACAAGAGCTTGGATGTGGGTCTCTCGTGTAATGTGAACCGACACAAGGAGACTTGGCAACTTCATTACAGAGCTGTAACTCATTCCTCACGCTCATTCTGAGCCGCGACCAATGACGTTCATATAAAGCGCATGTGATCTCCACCGTGGTGTATCGCGTGCGTAAACTTGAGAAACGCGGCTGTGGCGGTTCATCGCTGAGCACACCCGCTTGCTTACAATTGATCTCCCAAAACAGCCCAGCGAATTATTATATTTATTTGTGCCTGGAAAGCTACATCGCTTTCGGGGTATAAGGGGATAAAGATCGCAGCGATCCGAGCAAGGCGCAAACTGTCTTATAACCGTAAGAGTTGTGCGCATCGCTTAACAATTAATGCGTCTCGTGTCGCACGTGCTAAGGTGCCCTACTTATTTCTGCCACGCAGTATAGGCTGGTGGGCTGGTCTTCTAGAGTCGCAGGCGCCTGTATCCTCATCTATGCCTGGCTTTCCCATTCCCATTCGGGATCAGCGAAGTGTGTTAGATATGCCGCGACGGCCTGGCACCCATACTGACACCACTCTACGTGAATTTTAAGAGCGAGAGCGGTCTGTCCGACCTCGCACCTCTACCCAGATATATGCGACAAATGCAAAAACTGGGATTCTTGAACCACTTTCTAGAATCGCCTCCGCGAGTGCTTGTTGCACAGCTCTGCCCTTGCGACAAACTTGGGCTGTCCAGGCGCGGGCCGAGTAAGCCGCGAGGAGCCGAAAACTCCTAATAACGGCTGTAATCTAGATGAGACCTTTTGCACATACCACTAACATTAGGGACATTCCAGTAAAGTTGCTTTTGTGTATATACTAATGTGAATGCATCCCACAAGACTCGGCACGAGTAATCGAAAAACAAGATGTAGTACCGTCCACCATGAAAAAAGTGGACGGTACTACATGTGGTTATGAAAAATTGCACATTTATCAAACACAAGCAACTGCGGCCTGTAACTATTGCCACTATGTTAATGGCACTAGTGCTATTTTTTTTTACAATTCACAACTTCAAGGAAAAAAAAACCAAGTGAACTGGGGAGCAGCAACAGTTTACCGGCGGGGTCTGCCAAGTTTAATATCCGTTTCGCGCTCGTTCTAAAGGGCGACATCTGATCACGCTTTATGACGCTTCTAGGCTCATTCCATAGATACGTTCGCCTAATTTATTTGATTGAGTATTGGGATGCTTTTCGCGCAATGTAGAGGGCGGTCGCGCCAGCGCAATGCTGTAGCTCTTTCGCTAAAGCAACAACTACATAACGGCTTGGCCAGAACGAATGCAGTGTGCCGGAAACATTATGCTATCATATTAGTTCACCAAGCACACGAATTGCCATGTCTGAGTTCTCGTACAAGAGCTAGAGAAGTGCTGGCGAGTGCGACCGGCGGCTGTCGTTGAGAAGACACTTAATTACGTTCTCTGGGAGTGCTTTAATCGCGTCGCATCGATGTTCGTTGCTTCTTGAGCGGACACCATACACAATGAAAAATGCTTCATTTAGGTTAATTGATGCCATATGGCTGCGCTGTATTGTCATACTTAATCGTCGTAATCGTTTATTCTGAAACCTGGAAGCATGGATAACACAATTGTACGGGCTCGGTGAGCAGGCCTAACCTTTGGTGGAAATCATGGTGTTAGAACATGTAATGTACAGATCCCAGCTTGGTACACTATCTAAATTGCCCGCCATTATAAGCCCACCCATCATCTGTTTACTGCTTCCCAGCATTATCGCGATGGTGGGCGGAGCTTCTCAGCTTGGTACACCATGTGGCCCACCATAACAAGCAGCACCCATCATCTGCTCAGTGCTTCCCAGCATTATCGCAATGGTGGGAAGAGTTTCTCAGCTTGGTACACCATGTAGCCCACCATAATAAGCACCACCCACCATATGCTTAGGGCTTCCCAGCATTATCGCAATGGTGGGCAGAGTGTCCCATTATTGACCACTATGTAGCCTCTGCTTTCCACCATCATTTCCACTTTACCCATCATCTTTACACCATACCACCCAGTATGTCCCGGCATAACCACCATATTTTCCATTACGTCCCACCATAGCCATCATAATTTCCACCATGCCCACTATTATTTCCACTACGCCCACCGTGTTTTTCAGTATCCTCCATGGCAATTTTTCCGATAGGGTTCGCTTCGAAATATTAGCTCAATTTAGCTTCCACAACCAATGCGGCAAGAAAAAATCTGGAAAAGATCTCTCACTACTCAGTTAATCCCTGTATTGGGTACGAGCCTTGCTCTAGGGTGGAGAAGCAGAAGAACAAAAAGGCCGACGCTGCTCCTTCGGTTCTGAGTTCGAGACGTCTGAACCGCATAGATGTGGGCCAGTGGACCTTCAGCTATCCTGCGTGCTGTCACATAAACCCTGGTAGCTGAATGCAGGGTTGACGTGAGAGACACCGCTGGTGATATCAGAAGTGGCGGCTCAACATCCAAGAATACCTGTGAAGCCTACCGCCAACGACCTGCGGAGATGCGAGGCTTTTACTGAAAGCATGCGCCTACCTCCGGCAACAATACCTTGAGATGAACTAGGCTCTTTACGAGCCCCGCTTCAGACGCGGCAGCAGCTCCGCGCCGAAATTTGCCAATAATGAGAGAACTGCGTCGTGTTGGCATAGCGGCGACAATGGCCGAATTTTCGCAGTCTCTCTTGCGCAACAGAACCAGCAGCCGTGATGCTAGCACCGACGCTAGAGAGGTTCATTTCTCATTCAACGAACGCGAATCGCCCCACAATGTCAGCAGCGTAACAGCGGGTGAGGAGCCGCAGCCTAGGTACGGCATACATTGCCGCAGCAGCAATAGCATCTGCAGCAACAACAACTGCTACAAGAGAACCAACCCCTTTGAAGTGCACTCAGAACAGCTCAGTAAACGACTCTGTTCACCATCAATGTTTCGTTCCAGAAGCCCTGAACCACCGTCATCATCGCGCTCGTTCAAATGGTCAATCGAACAGATGGCCGAGCTTTTCCCGCTTAACATTGATGAACAAGAGCTAAGTTCTGTCCAGCCAGAAGAAAGCTACGACCCGTTTGAGGAGCAGTTGCAGCAGGCCATCGACATATTCTTCTCATCCCAGCAAATCGTCCCGTCGCCATCGGAGCCTATATTGCGGGTGTCGAGTGCAACTCGAGCAGTCGTTGGTGAAAACTGTGGCATACAAATGGGACGAGAGCTCCACACAGCCAGAATGTGGAGCCGGGCGACACCTTCAGAGCTCCCAGAGGTTGACCTTTGTACAGTTTTGAGGGACACGGTTGAAAACAGACAAATAGGCCGTGAAGAGATCACTAGCCGCAGATCCGTTAAGCGTAGGCTGTTCTCCAACGCCCCTGAAGAAGAAGTAAACAACGAGAGTCGGAGCTGTCAACCGCTAAGCCCAACGACCGACGACTCTATGGAAGAGCCCTCTTCCGCAATGCCTCTTCACATGGTCCTGCAGTCGACTCCTATCAGGGATGGTGGTGTCACGCGCATTAGTTGGAGTCTGCCTTCTGATCTAGAAGATAGAATCACGCGGCTGTCCCCCATATGCGCCATAGGTGGTTCAAGGTCACTGCATGAGGTGACACCATCGGACCACTAAAGCCTGAAGCTACTCGAGCTTGACGAGCATTTGCGGTTTGCTTGTGGGCTTGTTAGCCTGACTGTCCTTGATAGCTACCTCGACGTACTGGAGCTCAAGGACGGATGTCCTTGCACCTTACCTTAGGTGACACAGCCCCTTTTCTAGTGGACCGTGGCAGGGTGAGCCTAAGGCTGTTTTAACCTCAAAAAAAAAATCTTTGACCTGGCCGACAGCGACAACCGCACGGACACCTTATTGCTGGTGGTCGAATTTAGTATTTATATTAGAATGTGGCTGATTGCTGGGAAGTTCTCGCGCTTGTTTACAAAAGCGAATAAAACGTGAACTCAAGCGTTGAAGAAAAAATGCGTAAAAGCACTAGAAGCACTGTGCTTAAGAGACAGCCGAACTGGTGGACACTTAAGCAATTCTGGCTGTAGCTGTTTAGCAGAGTTAGGCCATACTTTCCTCCCTCTATTTCTTAGTGTTTAAATGCGAATCATTTCTTAGCCTACGGCAGGCACAGTGAACCTTTTTATTTACGTATCTCTCTCTGTACCAGAACACGCCTCGGTTATTTGGCGATCGTCATCATCTTAGCCTGGGGAAGGCAAAAATTAAAATTGGTGTGTGAAGGCAAGAGTGATCGACGAAGATGTGTGACTGGTCGTGACATGAATAACGTGATAATCCCGTCACCCATGTCGTCAAACCCTCTTCTGTAAACACCTGTGCCACCTGCTTGCATACGCGGTATGAGGCTATGCGCCACAGGTGATTCACAGTTTATTTCTACTCGGAAGTGGTGGCAACAAACATCGGTTAATTAAATGCGATAATGTTAATAAACGTATCCCCGCATCTTCACAAGGTGAATTATGACGAGTGAATGAAGCGCTGCGGAATGGTTTGGTGCTACCGACGATCACCAGTGACATTGTCCACCCGGTCTCCATCTCCGGTACACAACGCTTGCTGCACCTTCCACTCCGGGGTAGCTTGTTGAGGTTCTCGTTGTTTAACTCTTATAGTGCTGTGGCCTTCTATTTTGTTCTGGTTCACAGCCTTCTGTCTTGCTCTTGTAAACTATCTTTTTTTACTCCGGTCATATGCCCCGCCACGATAATAGCACATACATTTAACTGCACATCAATCAAAGCTTATGACACAGAGATTGATTGATATGTGGGTTTAACGTCCCAAAACCACCATATGATTATGAGAGACGCCGTAGTGGAGGGCTCCGGAAATTGCGACCACCTGGGGTTCTTTAACATGCACCCAAATCTGAGCACACGGGCCTACAACATTTCCGCCTCCATCGGAAGCGCAGCCGCCGCAGCCGGGATGGTGACGACGTGGAATCTGGGGATTCGGGCTTCTTGCCATTAAAAATTGTTTTCAGTAAATTTCGGTTTCTCATCAAAACTTAGAACATCCTCTCACTCTAAGGAACAAGACAATCCATATTGCGCGCCACCCACAATTCAGAGTATAAAAACGCAGCCAAATTTTATAGAAGCCGACAAGAAAACATACATTAATTCATAAGCAGATTGTCTTGGCGTACCCCGGAAGGTTGTTGACCAAGTTTACATAACAGCCACAGCGCGTATTGCCTACAGCGCGCGTGGCCTTTTTCATGCACAGTGTGGTTGCCAATTTGGCTTTTGATCGTAAAGTACCCCAGATGTTCAGCGCAACCACCTTGGACAAATTATCATAGTTATCGTTGCCCATACTGAAAACAGATGCTAACATCAGCTGTCAAAGAAGAAATGATCATGGATTTCTTGGAGCCTGCTTACCAACTCCCAGTTCTAGGAGCAGCGTCAGCTTTTCCAACGGTCACGTGACCTGAGGAGAAGCCATGCTTATAACCACGCCCTATGAGAAATTGAGACGACTCACACTTCTACAAATAAAATGCCCTTCTATCCTTCTCTGAAACCGCGACGTCTGGCATTAGAAATTATTTATTACGTTGAGCATATATTGCACGATCGTTCCATATATCTATTCATTGACGAATAAGGCTTATTCTGTCTCATTGTTAACGAAACGCTGGAAATAATTGCGGTAAATTTCTGAAAAAGAAGACGATTTTTCAAGATTGTACACGAAATACAAACTTAAGGTATCTTTATTCACATTATTTGTTTCGATTATTGCTATTTTAAATAAATGCATATTCTTCGTAGGAGAAAAAGGAGGAGAAGGGATAAAAATTGGGGGTTTGCCGAGTGTTGAATGCGGTAGTGATATTCTGGTCCTAGCGCATACTTTAGTATATGAATTTTTTTTAACTTGCTATGCACCCACTACGAGGCCTTAAGGGTGCAGTAGCGTGTGTGCCTTTTATAGTGCGTGACTGGCTTAAAACGCTGAAGTCATTGCGATACTCGCGTGTTCTTATGGCAATGTACACTTCTACCACGCATAATTACGGCAATATTTCATGCTGCATTGCGAAGTATGCATACATAACGCGTGGTTTTTTAAAGCATGTGTCACTTTAACGGCATTTTCAAGCAGAGGAGGTTAACTTCAATGTATGCAATAGCAGAGGTGCGACTGTGAGATAGCACGCCTGGTTTCAACGCAAACGACTCAGGTTCAATCCCCACTCAGACCCAGAATTCGTAATATTTATACATCTGCCTCTTTCTTGACTTTTTGGTCACGCAAGAATCATTTTTCGCTTACAATCAATGACGTGGACGCAGATGCCGGAATTTCACATCATTCAGAAAAAAAAGGATACAATGCAATAGGATGGAAAGGTGGGCTAGTTGGTAGTTCATGTTGGTTCAGCGAACTGGGAGCGCGGAGGTAAACACAGACACAAAGCAAAGAGGAGGCACACAGCACGAGCGCTCAACTGACCACTGGTTTATTCTCACGTTAGAAGCACATATAAGTACACAAGGGTGCGTATGTCAACAGGAATAGGATGATAGTGTGAGCAGCAAGCGTGGCGTTCATTCAAAGCACTTGTCTACAAATCATCAATGGAGTTAAACTCACAGTCAAGCAGTGATCATGACGGATGGCTGATACACTGATTCGTATTTCTAGAAATGTGATATGCTTCGGAAATTTCACGCGTGGTTTGAAGCGGATGCCGGAAAAGTACAATTGTTTTTTTCCAAAGAACCGTTGACAACTGCAGGAATCGCAATGTGAAGCTAAAACGGAAAACGGGTATTCGCCATATCTTATAGCATCGGTGTGTGAGAGGCTTCTACATTGGTGAGAAACGGTGCAGAATGCAAATAAGGAAACAAACGCGTGACCGACATCCCTTACACTCATAAATTGCCGCATGGGAACCGGTTTGGTGTGTGCGTTGTTTTCTCTGCACCCAATAAATTGGGCCGCATTTGCGCCAGGGTGATAGGAAGGCGCAGGGCGCGTCAAAAAGCGGAGGATGTTTGCAGAAACAAACAAAACAATTTGTTAAGTGTTTTTAGGAGTGGTGTATAGCATACCGCTCATCTACATCGCCCAGACCGGGCGATGTTTGAATATACGCCTCTGGGAGCATTTGAGTTCCTTAAAGTATAGTCCTATTTTTCTGTTTTAGCTTCACATTGCAATTCCTGCAAGTGTCAACCATTGTATGAAAAAACAAGTGTACTTTTCCGGCATCCACTTCAAACGACGCGTGATATTTCCGAAGCATATCACATTTCTAGAAATAAGAATCAGTGTATCAGCCATCCGTCATGATCACTGCTTGACTGTGAGTTTAACTCCATTGATGATTTGTAGACAAGTGCTTTGAATGAACGCCACGCTTGCTGCTCACTCTATCATCTTATTCCATGCGCACATGTTCACATGCGCACCTTTGTGTACTTATATGTGCTCTGAACGTGAGAATGAACCAGTTGATAGTTGAGCGCTCGTGCTGTGTGCCTCCTCTTTGCTTTGTGTCTGTGTTTAGTCCCGCGCTCCCAGTTCGCTGAACCATCATGAAAAAAGGATAAATGCAGGCATTTGTGGTTGGGCCTTCAGTCCAGGGCTCCGCTGGCATGAGAGGCTCGATGGACCTGGTCAAGCAAAACTGTTTGGTTCTCCCAGGATAGCCGTCCAGCAGATAATTCGATAAAGTCTTCTCTCTCTCTCTCTCTCGCTCTGCTTGGCCTCGTTCGCAAGCCACGCCTCCGACTTCCTGAATACCGTGCGGATGGTTAGTGACGTTCGCTGTACATATACACCTGTTAAACAACTAAGAAACTCTTCATGAATTTAATTACAATCATTTCACAAGTCACTTCGACGACGTCAACAAAAATGGCGATACGTCAGTTCTCCGCCTTCGTTCCCCTCTTTTCCTCCTCTCTCCCTGTCTCCATTTTTATTTCACTTTTTTTCCTAAATTCTACTGTCGCACACTTCGCTGCTGATCCCATGTGGTGGGTTGTGCCATTCTTCTGGAAATCATCATCATCATTGCCCACTTAGCTCACTTCTCCCTCTCTGCATTTCTAGGCTGTTATAGATGGCTGTCTCCGAGGAGAAGAAGAAAAGAGGTACCTCACGCCACTTTGCGCATCCGCTCGAAGTTCACTTCGCTTCAATATATTAGCCCAATTTAGCTTACACAACCAATTCTGCAAGGATAATTCTGGAACAGTTCTGTTACAACTCGGTTAATCCCTGTATTGGGTACGAGCCTTGCTCTAGGGTGAAGAAGCAGAAGAAGAAAAAGGCTGGTTCTTCTCCTTTGGTTCTGTGTTCGAGACGTCTGAACCGCATAGAGGTGGGCCAGTGGATTTCCAGCGGCCCTGCGTGCTGTCACGTAAACCCTGGTAGCTGAATGCAGCGTTGACGTGAGAGACACCGCTGGTGCTATCAGAAGTGGCGGCTGAACATCCAAGAATACCTGTAAAGCCTGCCGCCAACGACCTGTGGAGATGCGAGGCTTTTACTGAAAGCATGCGCCTACCTCCGGCAATGATACCTGGAGATGAACTGGGCTCTTTACGAGCCCCGCTTCAGACGCGGCAGGAGCTCCGCACGAAAATTTGCCAATAATGAGGGAACTGCATCGTGTTGGCATAGTGGCGACAATGGCCGAATTTCCGCAGTCTCTCTTGCGCAACAGAACCAGCAGCCCTGATGCTAGCACCGACGCTGGAGAGGTTCATTTCTCATTCAACGAACGTGAATCGCCTCACAATGTCAGCAGCGTAACAGCGGGTGAGGAGCCGCAGGCTAGACACGGCATACATTGCCGCAGCAGCAATAACATCTGCAGCAACAACAACTGCTACAAGAGAACCAACCCCTTTGAAGTGCCCTCAGAACAGCTCAGTCAACGACTCTGTTCACCATCAATGTTTCGTTCCAGAAGCCCCGAACAGCCGTCATCATCACGCTCGTTCAAATGGTCAATCGAACAGATGGCCGAGCTTTTCCCGGTTAACATTGACGAAAAAGAGCTAAGTTCTGTCCAGCCAGAAGAAAGCTACGACCCGTTTGAGGAGCAGTTGCAGCAGGCCATCGACCTGTTCTTCTCTTCCCAGCAAATCGTCCCGTCGCCATCGGAGCCTCTATTGCGGGTGTGGAGTGCAACTCAAGCGGTCGTTGGTGAAAACAGTGGAATGCAAACGGGACGAGAGCTTCACACAGCCACAGTGTGGAGCCGAAGGACACCTTCAGAGCTCCCAGAGGTTGACCTTTGTGCAGTTTTGCGGGACACGGCTGAAAACAGACAAACAGACCGCGAAGAGATCACTAGCCGCAGATCCGTTAAGCGTAGGCTGTTCTCTAGCGGTTTTGAAGAAGAAATAAACAACGAGAGTTGGAGCTGTCAACCGCTAAGCCCAACGACCGACGACTTCGTGGAAGGGCCCTCTTCCGCGATGCCTCTTCACATGGTCCTGCAGTCGACTCCTATCAGGGATGGCAGTTTCATGCGCAGTAGTTGGAATCGGCCTCCTGATCTAGAAGATAGAATCACACGGCTGTCCCCCATATGCGCCATAGGCGGTTCAAGGTCACTGCTCGAGGTGACACCATGGTACCACTAAAGCCTGAAGCTACTCGAGCTTGACGAGCATTTGCGGTTTGCTTGAGGGCTTGTTAGCCTGACGGTCCTTGATAGCTGCCTCGACGTGCTTGAGCTCAAGGACGGATGTCCTTGCACCTTACCTCAGGTGACACAGCCCTTGCTCTAGTGCACCGTGGCAGGGCGAGCCTGAGGCTGTTTTAACCTCATTAAAAAATTTCTTCGTCGTCGCCAATAGCGACAGGCGCACTGACACCTTCTTGCTGGTGGTCGAATTTAGTATTTATATTAGAATGTGGCTGATTACTGGGAAGTTCTCGCGCTTGTTTACAAAAGCGAATAAAACGTAAATATAAGCGTTAAAGAAAAAAATGCGTGAAAGCACTAGAAGCGCTGTTCTAAAGAGACAGCCGAACTGGCGGACACTTAAGCAATTCTGGCTGTAGCTGTTTAGCAGAGTGAGGCTATTATTTTCCTCCCTCTATTTCTTAGTGTTTAAATGCGAATCATTTCCTAGCCTATATACGGCAGGCACAATGAACTTTTTATTCACGTATCTCTCTCTGTAGCAGAATACGCCTCGGTCCTTTCGTGACCATCGTCATCTTTGCCTGGGGTAGGGGAAAATTAGTATGAGAAGTTTGGAAACATTGACTAATGTGTGTGACTGGTCATGACATAAATAACGTGATAATCTTGTCACCCATGTCGTCAAGTCCTCTTCTGTAAACACCTGTGCCACCTGCTCGCATGGGCGGTATGAGGCTATGCGCCACAGGTGATTCACAGTTTATTTCTACTCCGGAGTGGCGGCAGCAAACATCGGATAGATAAATGCGGGAGTTCTGTTCTGTTCTGTTCTGTTTTAACTGTTTTGCTGTGGAAAAGTTGAGGTGCCTATTGCATCAGCTACTCTATATCACAATGTCCTGCACCGAAAAATAATATAATATTACAGAACGGTACCAAAATATTAACAATACGGAAAAGAAAAAAAGATAATAGCACACTGAAACCAGTTCAAATATTATGCCAATGCACAGTTTTCTTCGCGCAGTTCACACAGTCATAAACAACTTACACGCACACCTTACTAATCTAATGTCAGTATATACATGACCACAATTTATACAATACCCATCTCTGGCTGTCTGTCATAGGCGCTTGTCCAGTCCGGTCTCCACTAAAAAGTCTGTCAGGAAGATTATTGCCTTTTTCTGGAGATGCATGTCAGGCCATGGTCCAAGTTGTTTCTTTACTGGAGCGGCCGTCTGTCCAAACTTGCTAATTTGTTCTTTAATTTTTCTTTCATTCGTGTATTAACGCACTCCAAAAGAATATGGCGAACATTTTCTTCTGCATGAGCACAATGACATTCCGGTGAGTTGGATTGATGTATCTTGTGCAGGAAGCTGTTTGTGTATGCTACTTCCAATCTAACTCGGTGGATCAATGTCTCTATGTGTCGTGGGAGGTCTGCAGCTATGGAAAATTTTCTGTGTGGATGAACTTCATAAAGTACCGTTTGCTTTGATTTAGGGCTCTCAAACCACTTCTCCATCGAACAATGGTTAGCTCCTTGCGATATAAAATGTCGAATATCCGCCCCAGACATAGGGATCGCGCAATCCCGTCCTTCCTTCAATGCTTTCTTCGCGAGACTATCAGCATCTTCATTTCCCTTTAATGCAATGTGGCTGGGTATCCATTGGAATACGATGTTGTGACCCTGCGATGAGGCATATTCCACAGTTTCTGCGATACATTGTGCTTTTTCATCATTTTTGTAAGGTGATCTCACATTTCTGATTAGCTGAAGAGAAGGTTTGCTATCAGTGCATATCAACCATTTTCGTGGCTCAGGATTCTCGCAGATAAGCTTAACTGCTTCAAAGATAGGCACCAATTCTGCTGTCGTCGATGAAGATTTGTGCGATAATTTGTACATCTTTTTTTTTCTGAATTTCGGGTATAAAGACCGCACAGGCTGACGCTTCTTCTGTGCATGATCCGTCTGTATATATCTTCATTTTTTCATTATGCATTACATGAAGCTGATGAAGTACCAACTGTGCAGCTACTAGAGGTTCCATGTCTGCTTTCTTCTCTATGCCGTCTATTTCGCGGATAACGCTGAGAAGTGGCAGCGTCCAAGGTGGTTTTGAAGGTTTCCATTGTTTAAATTCTGGTACTACTGATTGAAATGATGATATCGAATCTTGCAGTCTCGTTGCCGTCCTTTGTGTTAGTGCACCAGATAAAAAAATGACTTTCATGTTGCGTGAAAATTCTAAATAAATTCCCAGATGTTTCTTTAGTTCGGAGTACTGCCAAAGGTGGCTATCGAGCCTCCGCATACACTAAAGCACTGGGAGTCGACTGTGGTAAACCCAGACATACCCTCAAGCTTCTTCCCAATAACAAGTGGAGTCTGCTTTCGGTGGAGGCTGGAAGTCCGTGCAGCAGAGGCGGTCAGTAAGTTACGATAGGGCGTATCCAGGCAACATGTAGGGCTAATAACAACTCTGTAGTACCACCCCATTTGGCCCCGCAGAGATGCCGGAGGATTCGAGAGTGTTAAGAAACGTATCCACGCATCTTCATGAAGTGAATTGTGAGGAGTGTGGGTAAAGCGCTGGGAAATCGTTTGGTGATACCGACCATCACCGGTGACACTGTCCACCTGGTCTGCATCTCCGGTAGACAACGCTTCTCCATGGCATTTAGCCACCGCTTGCTGCGCCTTCAACTTTGGTGTAGCTTGTTGAATTTCTCGTTTTTTAACTCTTATGGTGCTGTGGCCTTCTATTTTGTTCTGGTTGACAGCCTTTTGTCTTGGTATTGCAAACTGTTTTTTTCGGCCATATGTCCCGCCACGATAAAAGCCTATACATTTAACTGCCCATCAATCAAAGCTTATGACAGAGAGAGAAAAAGCATTTGCTAACTGCCCTCCAATAAATGTTTTTTCTCTCTTTCTCTGCCATTTGCTTTGATTAGTGAATGGTCAAATGTTGGTGTTTTATGGTGTTCTGGCCATTTACATTGTTTGTTCTAGCTAACAACTTTCGTTAACCTTTTTCTTGCTCACAGAAGTCCTGGTTCGTCCACATGCACCTGCGCTACATGTGCTGCCGACGCATAACGACGTTTTATGGACGAATAGACAATCTCAAGTCTTAAGATGCTTCGCCCCTAAAACTTACACCGGCAGCATTGATCCGACGAATACAAAAAATAAATATCAAAGTCTCAGCAGCAATAGAATCCGAGAATTCTGCGTGACAATCAAGAGTTCTATCAAGCCAAAGATACCCTATGCAAGCTTAATGTTGGTGAAATGTCAATTGTGTTTGCAGTGCTGGTTATCTAATAATATAAACAATACATACGTACTCCTCTAATGCAGATTGTATATTTAAGCGCCCTTCAGAAAAGTTGGTTTACGTAGCACTATGCATAGCCACCATACAAGCAAGCACAGACGCTATACATATCAGCATACCGCTTGAGGTGTACGTAATAGCAATGTTGCTTTTTGCATCGTTGCAAAACCGCAAACAACTGCTTATATAAAACATAAGTGAATGTTCAACACATGCACGCACGTACAATATTTGTACATATCTTTAGCGTCATTTCGTAACGTATATCTAAATAAAAATGAACTCTAGGGACCTTTCTTAAGCATGCTTCGCTTAACGTCGATTCCCATAGTACTTGGGATCGGCCAATTTTTTCATATTGGTTAATTGTTTATCTATTAAAGAAATGTCGCAAATACGAAAGATTAAGGTCTCTAGATGACCTTGCAGAAATAAAACTTTTGGATCATAAGTGGGTGACCAAGATTTATTAAAAATATTCGCGATTCAGAAATGAATACAAACTGTAATCGTCTTTGTGATGGTGCAGTAATTTTAAAATATGTTTTTAAGGTAAGGATCGGGAATCTGCAAGCTAGAGTGGGATTTGAGACCGCTTGTTATCAAAAATTGTTTTGGTACCTCAAGACGAGTTCGAAAAGCCTAACACTCTAAAAAATACTGCTCCCCCAGGCATGGGACAGCAGTATTTGTAAATAAAAATAAATAAATAAATACATAAAATCTAGGGAAATAATTTTGACTGCTGCCCCCCCCTCCCTGAGTATGAAATGCAACAAAATTCTAGAATCGGATGAGTGTACCCACAATGAATCACAAGTATCTCAGCGCAGCTGATTGTGATTGTGCCTCTTTAATTTGTTGTCGTGATAAAATACACCCAGATATTTAGCGCAGTCTCTTTCGGTTATTATTTCTAGACGATACTGAACAGAAATGCTAATTGGAGCATTCAAACGAGAAACAATCACAGATATTTTGGATACTGAGCAGGCCATGTAAATGCTCCAAAAGAAGCGTCGGCTTTGCCTGCGTCCAGATGAACTGGCTCGAGCCAGTGGGGTCCTAAAGAGAGAGCCACACCATGCGAGCAAGATCACTCGCACTTCTTGCATCCATCTTCTCTTCGCAAGAGGAATGTCTAAAATTACATATGCTTCAAAGGGACTGCCATGATAGCTTTATATTTGCTCATGGCTGAGTAAAATAACTCTGTCTTATTGCTAACATAAGTCTTGAAATGATAGTTATGAAGTCGGCTGTTAATAATATATATATATATATATATATATATATATATATATCTATATATATATATATATATATATATATATATATGCCAATCTGCTTCCAATTTATACCCGCAAACTTCTTAATCACATCTGCCCACCTAACCTTCTCTCTCCCCCTAACCCGCTTGCCTTCTCTGAGAATCCAGTTAGTTACCCTTAACGACCAGCGGTTATCCTGTCTACGCACTACATGCCCAGCCCATGTCCATTTCTTCTTCTTGATTTCAGCTATGATATCCTTAACCCCCGTTTGTTCCCTAATCCACTCTGCTCTCTTCTTGTCTCTTAAGTTTACACCTACCATTTTTCTTTCCATTGCTCGCTGCGTCGTCCTCAATTTAAGCTGAACCCCCTTCTTATTCTTCTAGTTACTTCAATCTCGTGATTCGGCTCCGCGGTTATGACCTGCCCTAAGTAGACATAGTCTTTTACAACTTGAAGTGCACTATTACCTATCTCGAAGGGCTGCTCTTTTCCGAGGTTGTTGTACATTACTTTCGTTTTCTTCAGATTCATTTTAAGACCCACCTTTCTGCTCTCCTTGTCTAACTCCGTAATCATGAGTTGCAATTCATCCCCTGAGTTACTCAGCAATGCAATGTCATCGGCGAAGCGCAGGTTACTAGGGTACTCTCCATTAACTCTTATCCCTAGCTGTTCCCATCCTAGGCTTCTGAAAACCTCCTGTAAGCATGCTGTAAATAGCATTGGGGAGATTGTGTCCCCCTGCCTTAACACCCTTCTTGATTGGTATCTGTTGCTTTCTTTAAGAAGCACTATGGTAGCAGAAAGAAAACTTTTGGATCATAAACGGGTGACCAAGATTCATTAAAAATATGATTGATATGTGGGGTTTAACGTCCCAAAACCACCATATTATGAGAGACGCCGTAGTGGAGGGCTCCGGAAATTTAGACCACCTGGGGTTCTTTAACGTGCACCCAAATCTGAGCACACGGGCCTACAACATTTCCGCCTCCATCGGAAATGCAGCCACCGCAGCCGGGATTCGAACCCGCGCCCTGCGGGTCAGCAGCCGAGTACCTTAGCCACTAGACCACCGCGGCGGGGCTCATTAAAAATATTCGCGATTCATAATTGAATACAAACTGTAATCGCCTTTGTGATAGTGCAGTAATTTTAAAATATGTTTTTAAGATAAGAATCGGAATCTGCAAGCTAGATTGGGAATTGGGACCGCTTGTTATCAAAAAAAATTGTCTTGGTACCTCATGGCGAGTTCCAAAACCCTAACACTCTAAAACAAAAACCTAGTGAAATAATTTTGACTGCTGCTTCCCCCCCCCCTCTCCAGTATGCAATGCAACGAAAATTCTAGAATTGGACGAATGTACCCACAATAAATCACAAGCATCTCAGCGCAGCTCATTATGATTGTGCCTCCTTAGTTTGTTGTCGGGATAAAACACACCTAGTATATAGCGCAGTCTCTTTCGGTTATTATTTCTTGACGATACTGAACAGAAACGTTAATTGGAGCATTCAAACAAGAAATAATCACAGATATTTTGGATACTGAGCAGGCCATGTCAATGCTCCAAAAGAAGCGTCGGCTTTGCCAGCGTCCAGAAGAACTGGCGCGAGCCAATGGGGTCCTTAAGAAAGAGCCACACCATGCGAGTAAGATCACTCGCACTTCTTGCATCCATCTTCTCTTCGCAAGAGGAACGTCCAAAATTACATATGCTTTAAAGGGACTGCCATGATAGCTTTATATTTGCTCATAGCTGAGTAAAATAACTCTGTCTCATTGGTAACATAAGTCTCTAAATAATACTTATGAAGTCGGCTGTTAAGATTGGATTATATATATATATATATATATATATCTATATATATATATATATATATATATATAATATATATTATATATATATATACTTTCTAAGCTGTGCAGGAATATCACGCACGTCATACAAAACCTAGAAATTTCAAGTCCTCATGCGGTATTCGTGATCTGGCCTATAGGTTTTGTTTAGTCGGCCCCTCGTGCCTTTTTCTCCTCCCCCTTTTGCTTTTTATCCTTTGCTTATATATTGCCTCGGTCTTGCAATGAACCTTCAGTTGATATCAGTACCGACTTGCCAAACTAGGCATTCTTCAGACTTTCTATCATTATATGTGTATCATGACGCACATGACATGTATGATGTGATTTTTGTGCTATGATCTGTCATTTGTCTTCATTGCACATCCGTGTCACGCTTTGCCTATTTTGGCAATTACCAACCTATTGAAACTGCCACGACAGCACTAAGGCCTCGCAATGTGTCGTGTATAATATGACGTACATCAGATGCATGACGTTATTTCATGTTAACCTACCATTTACGTTCATCTCGCGCTCGGCTCGTGCCTTGCCATTTTGGCACACATCAGGTCAATGAAATGGCCGTGTGAGCACAAAGACATAGGTGGTCATATAGGCACACACTTGCACACAAAATGACTTTGGTTTGCCAAAGAATTCTCATGCATTTATACACAAAAGACTCCCATAACGAGTTGTCAACAATATGTGCTCAAACCGTACCGTCAAAAGGATAAAGTGAGCCCCATTTTCGCACATTTTACTGAAAGCCCCCCCCCCCTATCACTGCATGCAGGGCAGCGCCATAAAACGGGAATTTTTGAACCAAATGCAGCCCGCAAGAAGCTATGTTTCCACTCTGTAGCGAAGATTCGAACACATCTAGGTGCTTCAAATCGTAGAGCTTCTAACTGGAATGTCTGGTATTCATTCATGGGGCACAGACATTCAGAGGTGTTCCTCGAAGCCTTTCACTTTTAAAAAGCTTCCAGTGCTGAAAAGGACGATGACGCAGAGCAAGGACATGGTGGCACGAGCACTGTTTCTCTCAACAAACATTATCAGGTGCAGTACGCTCATCAAAGATGACTATTACCAACTAGTATAGATTTCCCTCTTGTTTTTTAGAAGGGCTTGTCAAATCTCTGAAGTCTCCATGATTTATTCTCTTCTCACGCGTTGGATCTGTAATGCTAAAAAAGCGCATTTGGTTTTGTCTTTCTGTCTCGGATCCTTTCCCTAATTAGGGCACTAAGACTACAGGAGTTTAGGAGGAAAAGGGGTGTACAGGGAGGTCACTGTAATGTATGGGCAAACCTCACGCCGACCTTACGTAACACACCCTCAAACTTCCTACGGCTTCATTCTATTGCCTCTACTCTAGCGCGGCGCAGCCTTTATCCAGCGCCGCCGCAGCCTCTCGCATTGCGCTTTCTAGCATCCAGGGATAGTGGGCGAGGTTCTCGAGGAGCAACACTACGGTGGCGAGGCCTATGCCGAGGCCTAGCAAGAGACACGTTGCAAGGGAGTGTTCCAGGCTGGCAGATGCCTCTCCCTCGTCTGACTCCGTCTCCGATGACGACGCTTGTGCCACGACGGACTCACAGCCCGGAGCGGAGATCTCGGCCAGCCACTTGTCCAGCAGGCCACCCTCACTCATCTGGCCTAGCCTGTGCCGGTGAGGCGAAAGAAAATCAACACGAGGGGATTTGTTCGCAGTTGTGGACAAACACAACTACTAAAAGATCTTCGTCTGTCAGCGATTCTGGAGGAGTTTAACATATTCATCCCCTTCTTTCGGAATGGTCAGAAGGTACTGAAACTGTATTTATTAGAAGCCCATCTGGTAAAGGTAATGTGTTCGTAACATTTCAATGGCCATGGACCATTAAAAAAGTATGAAATGCTTGTGTACAACTGAAAATGGCGAATTACGTGTCATTCATGAGCATGACAACAATCATCTCAATGTGCGCACCTAGGACACATCATTTGACCGTGCACATCAGTTTTACTGACAAACAATACTATTCAATAATACTGAGGCCATGCTTTTACTCTCAATGCTACATTTCGTAAATTAAGCAGCGATGTGAGTGAAAATACTATTTTCTTCCTGCTTTGTCACAATATTCTGGCAATGTACTTGCTTTATTCCCTTCAAAGGTAGTGTAATCATATAATATAGGAGCATATACAAAAGAAAATGCAAGTACATTCCACGCGAAAAAAAAAGAGTGCTTCTTATAAGAAGCACCAAACACGCAGCATATCGCAATTCTTTGACAAGGTGAAAACACAATAAAGTTAAAAGAAAAATAATGAACTATGGTGAAAGTGCCGTGCCTTGAGATTAAAGAAAAATATTTTAGGGGTAATTGCTCAAACAAGTAGTATTGTTTAAAATATTTAGCATCACACATTTTCACTTGGGTGCCGAACGTTTGAATTTTTTGTGAGATAAATCGCCTCAATAACTACTTCTCACATTCACGCATACCCGCATGATCTTATTCCAGCAAGAACGGAGATGGTCGGAAATATGCGGGGTACACTTGATAGAGATAAAATGACTTATTATATATATAACAGCTTTCATCATCCTGTGACTTCATTCTCAATGTGACCACGACGCCATACTCCCTTGTTGTTATTGCCCCATGAACGAATATTAAAAGCTATGAACGGGCATAAACAGTCCCTTGTGAAGTAGGTGCAAGAGAGGATGGCGAACAGCCCGTTGACGGTGAATGAATGTTCACTGCATGAAGGAGATTGTTGAGTAAAAATGAACAAGCAGAAAAAACTATATTACAGTTCAGTATCAAGCAGGCTTGTGCAGCAAAAAGGCTCACAGTCCTCAATTCACTGGCTTTCCTAAATAAGGTACTTATAATTCTCCCAGCGACTAAAGCTTTCTTCCCGCATTATCCAATGTCTTTTTCCTCCATCCTATTCTCTACATTATTTCAAATGTACGTTGGCTTATAACTTTACATTTCAAAAAGATATTTCTCTCTATCTCTCTCTCCAGATAAAAGTATGTTCCCACGAACACTCGTCACGCCTGTCATTTTAAACCCTTTGATATACTTCCTTGCATAAACACAATATAAGGATACACAGAACTAATATTTGAGGCACCATGTATACCCTATGGCCCTTACAAAAGTATCCCCCTCTGCAAAAGCCGTTCCTCATGCTTGAGATCGAGCTACTTCGGCGGGACATCTATATGCGGCCTGCCGGTTCGCGTGGTAAGCTTTATTGAACGACGTCTTACTTGGCGTCCAGCGTACGTCGTACGGCCCTGGGCAGTCCCTTCCGCACGAACATGGCCATAGGCACCTGGGTGACCGGATGCCGGGCATAGTAGAACTCGCCGTGCAGCATCGGGCAGTGACGGTGCAGCCGTCTATGATGGCCACACGTTGTGAAGAGCATTGCCGCACGCTCGGCTTGGATATCTTGCAGCGTCGACAAGCTGAACAGCTCTGCGGCAGGCAGTGCACCGCCCTGCTCCACCAGACGTCGGTAGACCTTCTGGAACGCCTCCACGTGTGTGAACTGAACACGTGCGGGACAAAGATTGAACCAGTGACCCGGATATGACAGAAGCAAAACTACTATGAAAGGTAACATGCAAAGCAGCGCTGAAACATCTATTTTCTGCGCGGGCTCTCCACGGACGATTCAGACTAGATCTAGACGGCGTTCTGACGAAAAAAAGTCATCTAGGCACCGTTTCGCATCCACGTCAACGTGGCAAATCAATCTATTTTGTGCTTTTCTTTTGCACGTTTTCTTCCTGCTTAGCAGTAACTACCTAGAAATTGCAAACATTTTCGTTGTCAGCATGATATTCCGAATAACGCTTCCAACCTCCCCAAGTTAATGTATTAGTTTTATATCTCTTCATTCTATACTGTTTTTTTTTATTGCGATGACAATTATATGTACTCTCGATGTGCATTCTTTCTTACGACGTCGTGTTTCGTATATGAGGTCCAAAAAGATAAAATTCATTTGTACCTCATACGGAGATCCCTTGTTCTATCTCTATCAGAGTCTACCTACATTCAAGGACATATATAGTGTTGTCAACTTCTTCGCCTTGTGAGATCATGAAGATACTAGAACCTAATATGCATAATCTTCTATTCGCATTTTTTGATGTTTACATGTGATAATAAGATGAACCCTGTCAGTACCTTTATGGCCTGGTAGAATCCAGACCCACGCAGCAACACCGGTCTTATCTTCTCCTCCCGTGCCAGGTCCTCTATGTCCCAGATTCGTTCGACATCTTGCTTGACCAGAAGACTGGCTTTCATGAACGCCGTAAAAAAAGTGGTGACCAGGATGACGCTTATCAGCCAAAAGCACGTCACGACACGCTGGCTGACGGGGTTTGGCTTGCTCTAGCACGGCACGGCTGCCGCGAAAGTGAAAAGCGAGAATGTCAACCCTTGCCTCCGCATCGCACGTCTTCTTCATAGCGCCCTTAAAAATGCTGTGTGACGTTGGACACGTTGGTGCCGGCCACTGTTCTGTTGCCATTTGGGCTACCATGATAGTAGATATGTTCGCTAAACGTTCATGATCAGCGCCTGCACTGATGATAGAGGGAAGGTCCTGCTTAGTGCCTACAATCATGTTGGTGTGTGTTCAGGTGAGATAGGCGTCCGGTACAATATACCGCATGCCGAACGGCCCACAGGCCACCACTGCTTATGTAGCGTTACGTTGCGCTATACTTACTATGAACATGCCCGCGCTTAGTTAAAAAAAAAACAAAGGTCAGAGCAGGACACTATATTTAAACGCAGTTAGCAAAGGGGAAACCGTGCGGGGACATTGTGTGCAAATCTTGAAAGACTAGACCTGACCTATAACATCCTAACCTTAACGTACAAACCATCGAGCATACACGGGGTGTCACAGCGTTCCCAAAGTCTTTATGATCAATTGTTTACTGTGATGGGCAGTGCCCCAGTGTTTTCATGCGACGTGTATCTTCAACAGCCGCCCTTTTCTGGATCAGGGCAACTTTCTATGTATATCTTAATTGTCCGCCACTAGAGCACTTATTGTGACCACACAAAAGCTTTACCATTACTTGATATGTAACGTTAAGGACATCCTATGCGCAATGATATGCTCTTAGTGACATTGATTTCTTAACTGACGCTTAGTAACATTCCTGTTTATGCGAACGACACCAGGCATCGCATTCTTTTATCATGGCCCATAAAAGACAACCGCATTTATATACCAGTTGTTACTGCCTTCCTCCCCCCTCCTCTCGGCCTCTTTTGAACCTTTCTGCAGCTTATCCGCTGTTGCGGTTCTAACTTTGTGTATGCATCGTGTTTACTCCGTTGACGCAAAGCCCCCTTTTTTCACGCATGAGCAGTAAGATTTGTTGGCCTTGGTAACTTTTCCGCTGCGAGTTCCTTGTGTACATTTACATTCCAATCACCGTATTTTTATGTATGTTTTCAGAAGTCGCCTTCAACCCATCCTTCAGCTTTCCACCAAGAGTCATATGCGAAGCTGGGTGCTAAAGTGTCTGTCTGTCTGTCTGTCTGTCTGTCTGTTCGTCCGTTCGTCCGTCCGTCCGTCCATCTGTCTGTCTGTCTGTCTCTTAGTTTTTGCGACAAATGAGCCAACAAATTACGCTCAAGTTACTTCATGGTGGCCTTATATTTTACATTGAGCTTTATTGTCCTGTGATGGTGGCAGTAAGTGCATGATTGTTGGCCAAAGAATTTTGCCTACCTAATGTGGAACACCATGTGCATGGAGAAATATAGTGCTGAACAATATGGCGCACTCTTGTACTCACTCTCCGAAAGAACGCTGGTGACGAAATGCCAGATGAAGTATCCCAGGTGGCGATATTTCTCTGAGCCGGAACTCAAGGCTCTTTCGATGATGTAATGTAGCAAACCAGAAGTCAGAAGGCTGGTGACGATCAACATCCAGACCTGAAAATTGAGATCACCAGACCAAACAGTCGCGCCATTCGCACAATATGCAGTTTGTGACTGCTTTTCTACAAGGCTATATTCTCTGCAACAAATTTAAATTTGTATTTATACAACATATATGCATGACGTCGAAGGTGGAGAGTTCAGCTCCAGATATAAAAAAACTGATCTAAAGTTAATCGTCTGAATCTACCCATGCGATCATTAGAAGGGTGGGTGTGTATCCATACGTGAAATACAAATAAGAGGTAATGCAAATCGAGGATAGGCTTAATGTTAAACAAAAATATTCACATGCCACGACAAAAAATTACAATAGTTACACACAACTGATCATTTCTGCAAGCAGACTACAGAAACACCATGAGAAGGAACAAAAAGACAATAAATGCGAAAGAAAAAAATACATATCTAGACGAAAATTTACAATGTTACGCATAGCTCGTCATCTCGTCATTCCCACAAAGAGTCTACAAGAACAGCAATCTACAGGTGGCCAATTAACAACAGCGAACTTATTCGATGCTTCGTGCCACTATACTCGCAGTGAGTTAAGGACACAGAAAGGTCACTGGCGATCGTTTGTATTATTTCTTTCCATGGTCGGAAGTGCAAGCTATGATGGTTTCAACACCATCGGCGAAAACGTGAGCGCGATGGCGAAGAGGTTGTTCCTGAATTGTTTGGGCCTCCCTCCTAGGATGACCATTTCCTCGTACGAGTAGGGCACTGTTGGATCGGCCACTGACACGCGCTGGGCAGTCACCACCAGTGGTCCGGGAGCGATGTCTGCCTCCTGTAGATAAAAAAGAACACACAAACGGGCAGATAACACATGCATTGGACTGATACTGAATGAGCCGAGTATTGCATTTTTTTAATCCACTGGCTGTCAAGGCATCTTGTTTTTCATTTCTTGTTATTTTTTAAATCTTTACTTTCGTCAATTTATTTCTTTACTGTTACAGTATGTTAGCGTAAGAATCGTGGGTGGAAGCAGCCTACGAATACACCTTTTTTTTTTACTTGCGAGCAATACATTGCGTGCTCGAAAGGACTAAACAAATATCACATGGAAGAGACCTGACATAAAACGTAATGCATCTGCCGACTGAGTTCACAAAAACTGAGCACCAAAACTTAAGTAATTGTGCACCTAAACTCCAACCATTCTTCTCCTGTAATTAAAATATATAGTTAATTTCAACTGACTAGGTTTATTGCCTTATGAAAATTGAGTTTACATGGCACAATGAACTTACGCTAATATATTCCGTCATTTGTTCGAGAATGTTTTTGTGTCGCTACTTTTTTATTTCTTCTTTTCGTTATTAAATATATATATATATATATATATATATATATTTATTTATTTATTTATTTATATTTGTATATATATATATATATATATATATATATATATATATATATATATATATATATCCGCCTGGGTCTCTGTCCTCATCTTCACTGGGTGTCACCACACACCACAATCATTATCGTGTGTGTGCACGATCGGTCTCAGACTGCCCGTTCGCTGCTGAGCCCTTGGGCTGAATAAACGCTGTCTCAACCAAGGCGTCATACGTGGTCGAGGGGTATTTTCGGTCCTCGGTACTCTCCCACTTCGCTCGACTCCCTGGAGCTGCGTTCAAGCCACCGATTGCCCCCACTGTCTGGCAGCACGTCACAGAACGAGCCCGCCGGCGCTGCTGCCATCGCTGCTGCCATCTCTCCCCGCTGTCTTCAGCCGGGCCTCCTGTTTACGTACACAGCCGCCATCGTGATCTCCCTCTAGAGTTTCGCCGGTCATCGCGGGGAAGACGTGGAGGACTGGCTCGATGAGTACAGCCGCGTGAGTGTTGCTAATCACTGGGACGATAGCGCCAAGCTCCGTTACGTCTCTTTCTACTTGACCGGTGTGGCGAAGACATGGTATTTCAACCACGTCATTGACTTACCCGACTGGGCGACCTTCTAGCACCAGTTGCAACATGTTTTTTTGGTACACCGTCCATTCGTTCCGCCATCGCAAATAGGACCCTCGATACTCGCCGACAACATCCCGGCGAATCTTACACTTCCTACATTGAGGATGTCCTTTCACTCTGCCGGCGTGTCAATTCATCTATGCTAGAATCGGACGAAGTACGCCACATCTTGAAAGGCATTGGCCCTGTTGATTTTAATGCCCTCGCTGCGCAAAACCCAGCTACTATCGCTAACGTCGTCGCGACATGCCAGTGCCTTGACTCGATGGACTCCGTTCGTCTCCAAACGGACATTGGTTACCACCACTCCACGTCCCATGGCCATCTGCGTGACCTCATCCGGGACATTATACGAGAAGAATTGCGGTTTATGGGCTTCACACCTCCTTCACCACATTCAACACAGCCTTCGGGAGTTCCTTTGGTGACCTCATTAGGGATGAGCTTACATCCCTGACCGGCCCTGATCTCGTAAGACCACCTGTTTCTCGCACCATATCAACCTACGCTCAAGTGACTACCGCGTCTCCGAGCGACGTACACGTGATGTTGCCGCAACCATCTTACGCGTTGGTTCCTGCCGCTCCCCCAGTCAACTACTGTTAGATGTCACCCGACCCTTCTTCGGCCCACCTGAGCGCGCTATCTCCAGGTGCCCCTAACCCTTCTACTCCCCACCCTGGCGCTCGTCCCGCCCTGTCTGGTATTACTGTGGGTATCGCAGCCACATTTCTCGTTTCTGCCGCAAGCGCCAGCAAGACAAGCGCCACGGTTACGACATGCGTGAACGAGATGTGTACTATCAAGGTCAAACGCCATTCATCACCTCCACACCAATCTGCCTCGCCGCCCGCATCGAGTGCACCTCGAAACAGCCGGAACTCCAGACGTCGTTCACCATCCCCCTTTCGCCGCTACTCCGCCCCACTTCGGCCTGCCTCATTCCTCTCTGCCAGTCATTCGGAAAACTAAGTGATGCAGATTCTGGGGGAAAAACTGTATTCTGAATTAGGACTGATATTCCTCCACCAGGCCCATGCAACATGATTTCGGTGGTAGTTTAAGAAGTGTACATGGATGCTCTGGTGGACACGGGTGCAGCATTTTCTGATGTGCGTGTTGATTTAGGCCAACGTCTGAAAAAAGAGATAACCCCTAACGATGTACCCACTTTGGTTGCTGCCCAGGGGTATACCATTCGCCCTTCCGCTTTCTGTACAACCCGCGTTTTTATTCATGGTATCCTACACCACATTCAGTTGGCCGTCCTAACTGCTCTCACAAATTATTTTAGGGTGTGATTTTTTTTTCTTCTGGATCCGCGGCTATTTGCTGTGGCCAATGCGTCGTCCACTTCACCGACACGGACTGCACGCTCAACGACGACCCCAAGAGGCCACTTCGTTTGAGAGCTGCGGAAGATACCGAATTACCACCAGGTCATGAGCGAATTGTAACGATTACCTCCAAGGACATCGACCATGGCGACGTCTTGGTATCACCGTCATTTAGCTGCGTCGGTAAAGGCATCATTCTCGCTTCCGGTGCAGTTCGGTTTCTCAATGGTTCCGTACTTGTCGCCGCTGTGAATACAACATCCGAAAAAATTCTACTGCCTCAGAACACCACGGTGGCCAGAGTGACGGATCCCGAGCCCACGTGCATCGTGCCGCTTCATGCCGACTCCTCCAACGATAGCCCTAGTAGTGAGCCTACTTCTTCCGCCTTTAGTGCAGCCATTAGCGACGACTTGACAGCTTTACAGACGCAACAGCTGCTTGATTTGTTAAGGAAACTCGCAAGTTCCTTCGATGTTTACTACTCGACGTTGGGCCGCGGTACTACTACAACGCATCGAATCCACACAGTCGGAACATGTGTTGTACGCCGGCGGCCCTAGCGCGTGCCTCCTGCTGAGAGAAAAATTATCGAAGAAAACGTAGCTGACATGCTCAAACGAGAGGTAATTCGCCCCCCATCTGGCCCTTGGTTGTCGCCTGTGGTTCTTGTTAGTAAGAAGGATGGCTCCGTGCGCTTTTGCGTCGATTACAGGGCGCTAAACAAAATCACTCGTAAGGATCTGCACCCAATGCCTCGCATTAACGATGACCTGGATTCTCTGCAAGGCGCGAAATACATTTCTAGCTTCGACCTGCGTTCCGGATACTGGCAAATTCCTATGCACGAAGAAGATGAAGAGAAAACGGCATTCGCAATCCCCAACGGGCTATACGAATTCCACGTTATGCCTTTCGGGCTGTGCAACGCGCCCGTTACATGAGCGCATGATCGATACCGTCCTACGCAGCTTCAAATGGAAGACCTGCCTCTGCTACTTGGAGGACATCGTCAATTTTTCGTCAACGTTTCCACAGCACCTACAACGTTTGGATGACGTTCTGACGTGTCTTGCCGCCACTGGTCTCGAACTCAACACAAAAAATGCCGTTTCGCCACAAAAGCTATCAAGGTTATGGGCCACGTCATGACCAAAGACGGAATTCGGCCAGACCCGGACAAAATTGGTGCGGTGCTTCGCTTTCCGCGCCCCGAAAGTCCGAAAGAGTTGCGAAGTTTACTTGGTCTCGCCTCCTGTTTGCGCCGTTTTCTACGCAACTTCGCATCAATAGCGGCTCCACTGCACCAGCTTCTTGCTTCCGACGTGCCCTTTCTGTGGCCGGAAGAATGTCAAACAGCATTTGACTTTTTAAAGTGTGCCCTCACGTCCGAACCTGTACTCCGCTACTTTGATGAGGCCGCACCAACCATTCTACATACGCACGCTAGCAGCCGTGGTATAGGGTCTGTTCTGCTCCAGCGTGACACCTGTTCACAAGGGAGAGTAGTTGCATATGCCAGTAGAGTTCTAACTGCGACCGAGAAGAACTATACCATAACTGAGCAGGAGTGATTCGCTTTGGTCTGGTCAGTGCAAATGTTCCGTCTGTATCTCCACGGCCGTCATTTTAGGATCGTACGGACCACGACGCCCTATGTTGGCTTTCCACGCTGAAGAACTTGTCTGGACGCTTGGGTCGGTGGATTCTACGTTTACAAGAGTATGACTTCGACATCACTTACAAGTCAGGTAGAAAACACCAAGACGTTGACGCCCTTTCGCGCTGTCCGCTACCAAATACCCAGCTCAGCATCGGTCAAAGTTCGGCCATCACTTCTACTGCAGCGCCTGCACTCACCTCAATAAACCAGCTATTCTCGGATGACAAGCGCACATTTCACTCCTGCCAGCTGTCTGATCCGTACTGTGGGCGTATTATGGACCAGCTCTTAGGAGCTTCGCATCCACCTAACGCACGACATCGTCGTCAACTCTTGCGATTTAAGCTCGAAAATGGAGTTTTGTACCGTATCATCTACCACCCAGATGGTCAACGCTGGGTTCCCCTGCTACCACGCTCTCTTCGACTTGACGTGCTTAAAGCCTTCTACGACGACTTGACTGCCAGACATCTTGGTATTCAAAAACCTTACGACTCCATTCGAAGTCGCTTCTACTGGCCTGGCACTTCTACTAGCATCGCGTGCTACGCCGGTTCCTGCATCCCTTTCCAGCGTCGTAAAATCCAGACCACTGCACCGGCTGGGCCTCTGCAGCCGATTCCGTGCCCAACAACGCCATTTAAGGTTGTGGGTATTGACCTTTACGGCCCTCTTCCCGTTACATCTACTAGCAAACGATGGATAGTGACCGCAGTAGACCAATTGACAGGCTACGCGGAGACAACGTCTGTATCAACTGCCTCTGCTTCGGACGTTGCCGACGTTGTTCTGCACGCCATCATTCTGTGCCATGTCGTCTCTCGTATATTGCTGAGTGACCGTCGAAGGGTGTTTCTGTCAGAAGTGCTAAATGAAGTATTGCGCGCCTCTGGAATAACACACAAGACAGCTTCAAGCTACCATTCTCAAAACAAATGGTCTCACCGAGAGGTTTCACCATCCTCTTGCTGATATGATAGCTGTCTACATCAGTCCAGACCACAAAAACTGGAATACTCTTCTGCCATTCCTCACCTTTGCCTACAAGAAGGCCATTCAGCGCACCACCGGATATTCGCTGTTCTACCTCGTTTATGGACATTCCCCTACTTTCTCCCTCAACGTTTCCTTTTTCAACAGTGACGTCAACTCGTCTCCGTCTACCAGCGAGGAATACATTTCAAGAATAGCCCGGTGTCGTGATCGTGCTCGCAACAACACGGAAGCGCGACAGCAAGATCGAAAAGTCATTTATGACGCATTCCATCGCCTTGTATTCTTCCGACCTGGTGACGAGGTGCTCCTATTTACACTTGTTCGTACACCTGGTCTGTGTGACAAGTTTCAGCCACACTTCAATGGGCCTTACATAGTTATCGAGCAGACTTCGCCTGTTAATTATTGTGTGACCCCACTTGTCGTCCCGACATACCGCCATAGCTACACCACAGAGATCGTGAACGTGTCTCGCATGAAGCCTTTCAGACGACGTTCTCTGTCATATTGACATTGTATGGCCAGGTTGGCCACTTTGATGTGGGGGTAATTAATGTGGGCATTTGTCATGCGCTTCTTTTCATATATGCATTGTCATAATCATCATCATCCACCTGGGTCTCTGTCCTCATCTTCACTGGGTGTCACCACAATCATCATCGTGTGTGTGCACGCTCGGTCTCAGACTGCCTGTTCGCTGCTGAGCCCTTGGGCTGAATAAACGCAAACAAATGACAAAGCGCAACATTCATGACCCATAAAAACAAAAGTTTCCAAGTCAGTAGGGTGTCCCTAACCCATGTTAATAATGACTACATACACTACATAGATACACTAATCACAATATGGACTATGTACATGAATATATATGTACAGAATTTACAAGACTTGGTGAAGATGTTAGCAAGTATATACAACAAGTATGGAAATTCGTAAAATTTACATATTTACAGAGTTGTAATGAAGTGCAAATGCACAACAACTCACACCCATATTGGGCACGCACAAACACATAGAAATAGTAAACACATACAGATTACATGCACTAATCAGACACTGACAGATGACCTGGCTATAGGAACCAGGCCAGGTGGAAAACTAATCGAACACGTCTATCAACTACAGACAGAAAGTGGCGCGACCGATAACGTAGAAATTATTCCTCCCCAAGGAAGAACGATTTCTCCGACAGAAACGATAGAAGTTCCGAGTATAAGCGTTCCAGAATCGGAAAGAGAGCACAACGACGAAGACCTGCCGCAACAGCCTCGCACCTATTACGCCACAAACAAAAAGCTCCCGCAGCTATTTGAAGGCGTGCAAAGCGACTACGCGAGCAGCGACCATATGTGACAAAGTGATTAACACCTAGGCCACGAAAACTAGTGTTAACGGACTTCCAAAACATCTTTGCAATGACACATTGCTGCTGCATATGCTGGTTAGACTCCTTTAAAGGGGCACTTAGGACAAGTGGAAAATGGTACCATGCCCCACTTATCCTGTCTGTCCCGTGTTGGGAGTAAATTTTATCCAAGACGCCACATGAAGTCATGGAGGTGACCAGGCAAAAACGATGCCGTTATCGCGCTCCACGAGACGTGTCTCGATCCGGCTAGACGGGATGGATGAACCAGAGAAAGCAGAAGAGCCACCGTTGTTTCTACAATGCGACTTTCGAGAATGTCCACATCGGGACAAAACTGCTGGGCGTATCGATAAAAAGCTACTGCCGTTGAGTAAAATGCAGGCACGTCAAGTGTTTGAGGTGCAGAATTAAGCCGTGCATCTGGTAGTAAATAGCGTATCTTGGTGCCTAAGAAATAGCAGGCAAGATGACGCGTGGGACACTGATCACCATGCAACGACCGAAGTAAGAATCATAGGGCAAGCAGCCGACAGTGAAAAGAGACGGATGGGAATGCGAATCCACCGCAGTTTCTCGGTTGCCCAAGTGCTGCTTGGCAAACCAGCTCTGTTCCACCTGACCAGAAAAATGAGCCAATATGAGGGATCGCAACGACCCAGTGATTCGTAAGGGGGCTGTACGACATGAGATATGTACCATGCACGGCCGCAAAACACAGTCTGTGCTTAATACCTTCTATCTAGCATCGGTAAATCACACTCTTGTGCATTCCGGACGTGTTGTTTTACATCTGTGACTACTGAAACCTACAAGGAGGCTGATATGCCGTAGCAAGAATAATCAAGCCCCAGAATGCGAATGGGGTCACTTTTTTGAAGACCGAAAAAGGGACTTAGGCAGGCGTCTGGGGAACCAATGGATAAGTATAGACATTTTGAAACATTTAACGCAGCACCTGAAATCGTGCCATACGCAGCAAAAAGTTGTAGGCTACGGGATAAACTGCCCTCATTCTACAAGTGCAACGTGATGTCATCAGCAAATGCTGCCACCGTCACGGTACCACTACATGGAAGACGAAGGCCTCGAACGTATGGATCAGCGATTTGTGAGTGAAAGAATGGTTCGAGGCTGAATACAAAAAGTGCAGGGGATAAAGGACACCCCTGGCGAACACCACGGGTAACAGGAAATGGCGCACTTTCTAAACCATCAAAAAACAGCGTGCTGCGTATATTTCGGTATGCGTTTCTGAGAAGCTCGAATGAAGTTTTGGGACAAGCCAAATGCTGCCGTTCCGCTAACTATAAAGCTATGTTCTAGGCGGTGGAATGCCTTTTCTTGGTCAAGTGAAACCAAGAGACCCCGGGCTGATCTTGCCAACGTGTACGCAATTATATCACGCGTAACAAAGGAGAGACTGCGGATTTCTCTTCCAGGAATAGAGCACGCCTGATGATGACCTATTAAGGAAGGCGTCAGGCTTCTCAAACGCCGAGTGATAACTACTGCGAAAGTTTTATAGTCGGCCCTGAGGAGCGTTATTGGTCTCCACTCCTCTGCGCAAACCGACGACGGGTCAATTTTAGGTATTAAAACAATTCGACCATCGCGAAAGCTGTCAGGGAAATCAAAGTTATCAAAACATTGGTAAATAACGGAGGTGAAAAAAGCATCAATGTTGTCCCAAAACGTTAAATAAAACTCAACAGGCAACCCGTCCGGCCCGGGGGCCGAGCCACGCTTCATGGAAGACAGTGCCTCTTTCGCTTCGTCAGCTGACGGACTTGTGCAAAGTTGTTCAGCTACTTCTGATGAAATTTGAGGGAGCCAACTTAACATTGTGGATGTTTCAGTAGTACCGCATTGTGACAGTGTCGTACGAGCCATGTTGGCAAAGTGAGCCAAGAAAACTGATTGATCGCGTGTCTTCGGCAACGCAGTTTGTAAGGATCTTGCGGCCCGAGTTCCTAGTAGACTCGACGGATTGAGAAGCGAGCTTTTCGCAAAGCACAGAACCTCAGGGTGAGCACATGTATTACATCTGCAACGCCAAGCAGCCGCCGTCAACGACGACGCTGGAATAAGGCGTTGAAAACGACCCCGTAACTCTCGCTGCCATGCGCGCATTAAGGGAGTTAGCCGAACAACCCGAGGAGCAATACGCAGCTTTGTGGCAGTGTCCGCTAGTTCTTCGGTCGTACGGCGTCCAAGGACACGCCCTGATACTGAGCAGTGCAGATGCCACTTTTTCTTGAGCGCGTCCCACACCTCCGGACCGGATTCCAAAAAAGAGGCACGCAATATTCTAGATCAACTTGAGCGTGAACGCGCTTCGTGCAGTATGCGGATGTCAAGACGCCGAGGTCTCACTGATGATTAAAAGGGAAAGTAAGCCTCGAGCGTCACTGGTCGGTGGTCTGATATATAAACAGGGGTTGAAGGTAATGTTACTACACCGGAGCGTGATCGGCACATAGAAACGATCCAACCGACTAGACGACGTGCTACGCCGCCAAGTCCAGGCATACTGTGGTCCATGCACTAGTCTGTGCGTATCTATCAAAGAAAATTGTTGGACCAGGCGACGCAGATCCCACGCGTTCCAATCAGAATGACCCCATCCTGGACCTTGCACGTCAGCTCGCGTGCCTAATACACAATTAAAATCTCCATTGAGTATGACATGTCGACCGTCTAAAAAATGCACGTCCAGGTCATGGGAAAAAATGGCAGCATATCCACGGAGTGAATGATGGAGAGTGAGGTGAAAAATTAGTCCGTCCATTCGTTCTTGCTTCCGTCCGTCCATGCGTCCGTCAAGTGTGACCGTCCATGCGTCCATCAGCCCATCCGTGCGTGCGTCTGTTCGTGCGTCCGTCCCTGCGTTCGTCCATGCAGCCGCCCCTGCGTCCGTTCATGCATCCATCCATGCATCTGTCTAAATGTCCGTTCGTCCATCTATTCAACACTCCAAGTACCACCATCTCGCATCTTTTCAACATATATTCCCCATATAGAAGCACCGCCATCCAGCGGACATTCCAAGGACTAAACGAGAAGTGGCACACGGACAATTTCTTACGGCTTGCGCTTCGGGTCCACTTCCCACCTTTAACCACCTCGAGTTCATGGTATATACTAGTTCACTGTATTCATGGCACTGCGGCCGAACGCTCGCTAAACCTTTCGAAAACCAAGGAGGTTACCAAGGAGGAGTATGACGTAGCAAACTTTTTCAGTCAGATAGTGCTCAACGTACATGCCAATGGCTGCTAATGGGAAATGAGAGGCGGAGAATTCGGCTTTTACTTTCTTACGGCTTGCGCTTCGTATCTTCTTCACATTTTTAACCACCTCGAGTTCATTCATGGTATATACAAATTCATTGTATTCATGGCACTGCGGCTCAACGCTCGCTAAATCTTTCTAAAGCTAAGGAGGTTACACCCAGCGAGTATAACGTAGCAACCCTTTCTTGTCAGATAGTGCTCAATGTACATGCCAATGGCTGCTAATGGTGATCGCAGCCTGCGCGTCAACTAAAAGCCGAATGCTCCTGTCTCTCATTCCCTATCATCAGCCATTGACATGTACATTGAGCACTATTTTTTATTGTTAAACAACGCACAGAAGAAGTCTCTCGCCGGCACCACCTTGGAGGTCAAAATGTTATACTTGTTACATACTACAGGAGACGAACGGGTGCTGCTATAAGGAGCTTTGCCCCTAAAATCGTTAGACATCGCCGCTTGAGCTGGCCCAAAATACACAAAAAGCACAGCTTGAAGGATGATAGGATGCAGTCAAAAGCTAATACCCGTCCAGTCCCGTCATAGAAAACATGATGATTGCGTAGAAGAGCGCGGTTAAAAATAATAGTTTCAACTCCACTGAATTGAGATATCGCGAAAGAAAAGTAACAGTCTAAATTAAATGCGCGTTTGAATGCACGAATGTGGTCAATGGTAAAAGAATTGGTTTCTTGTAAACACAGAATATGACACTGTTCTCTGCGGGCGATAACTTCGGCTTGCTTTACTGGGTTGCGGAACCCTTGAACATTTAAAGAAATTATTTTCAGTGTGTCAGCCATATCGAAATGATCGAGAGTGACTGACTTGCTCATGATATTGATTCGGTCCGCCGGGGATCTGTGCGGGGGAACTGGAGTACACACACTATACAACACATTTCGACCCTAAAGAAGGGGGTCGAGGATTATTCGGTTTCTGGGACTTGGAGCGGCTATCCTGGGTGCCGTCCGAGCTGGTGCCGGAATTGTGAGCACGCTTGACATCTCGCGGGGCTTGCATTTTCATGTCACATCCGTCTAGGCTAGAAATGAGCCCGATGCTACTGTCGACTCCGAGGCTGAAGCTGCTTTCAGACAAATCAGATAGTGGTAGGGCTGCAGCGTCAATGTTGTCGCCACCTCCAACGACCTTGATCACGGATTGCTTTTCGAGACGCGTCAGAAAGAGCTCCCATGGCGTCTTGCTACTTGTTCAAGGAAGTCGCGAGCCTGGCTTTCGGAATGAGCCAATGGTCATTGCTCATTTGGTCTCAATTGTGTTCCTGGCGAAACAGACCTCGCAACGTCGGCGTTACTGAGCACTCGGCTGCTAGATTTAACGATAAAATCGGTGAATCGGGGTCTACAAGCGTTTCTTTCTCAGCTTGGGTCAACGTCGAACATGGCACGGCATGTTTGCCTGCGACAGACACGGAGTCAACCACGGTGGTGGTTCTTATCGCTGAGATTGGCAAACATGACGCGCTCGGGTTGGCCAAGCTGCACACTTCATCTTCGTCGTTTAATGTAGCTCTCAGAATCGAGTTCTGACGTTCTACTACAGCTCCGGGTTCTGGTTCATCTGTTGCCATTGGTGACATGGACGGTAGGGCAGGAAAGGTCCCCGCAGCAGCATCTGATTATGAACGACACACAGAGCAGACGGTGGTAGGGTGGCCATCTCCACAACGACGGCAGGAGTAGTCACAGCCTTCGCTTTCGTGTCCGTGCACACCGCAGTGACCACAGAATGGTGCTTTGCACTGTGCTCGATTATGACCACTAGAGCCATACCGACGACAAACACGTTGCAGACCGCGGTAGTCGAAGGTGACTCGATGACCGCAAACGCGAAGATAGTTGGGGACGGAATTTCTGTAACTCATTTTCATTTGGACAAAGCGTATGTCAGTGAGAACTCCGCGTCTTGCGCTCATGAAGCCTGCGGTCACAGTCAACACCTTGCCGTACGGGGACAAAGTCTGGACGAGTACCTCGTTGGAGACGAAGGCTGGTAAGAACAGGCAAGTACCGTTAGTTACCTGTGGGCGGATGGGAACGACCGGAATACGTTCGCCACCGATGGTCAGGTAGCCAGCGTCGACGATGGGAGTCATGGAAGCCATGCTATTAACAGTTACTTGGAAGTTCATGCCTCCCATATGCTGAATGCAGTGTACCTCTGAAAAGCCAACTATCGAGGCCGTCGCGTCGACGACGGTCTCCGGATTGGTCTCCACAGGGAAAACAACGTCGAAGGCTGCGCCTTCGAAGGTGTCCACGACAGGGATGGCGCCATGGCTAGATGAAGAGGACGTCTCTGACGTATAACACGCAGGACGTCTTGTCTTGTCGCCCAGAAGAAGATCTTGGCTCATACCCACAAGGGGGATTGGCCACGGAGGTCAACGGGACCACTATGTCTTCGTCTTCCTTTCTTAACTGTCCACCCTTAACTGTGCCTTCAACGGCACCAAAGTGACCAAACGATACTCCAAACTGGCCGACCCCATCCGCAGTGCCCACCAATATTGCTCAAGGTTCAGCATTCATACTTGTGCGATTGTCAATTAAAAATCAATTACTGCGCATATCTGAGACACCATAACAACACATCATTATTATGTATCTGTATTTTCTACTAGAAAAGATATACATAAGTAAGTTGAAGGATCGTAGCCTTTATAACGTTGCGCTGGCCATGTAACGCTTGCATGAAACAGCGAGTGTTTTCAATGCTTTGCTTAGATGACATGGTGATGAGGGAATGAAAAACATTTATTCATAGAGAGTTTCCAGATCCATAGGAGCCTTTTACACAGGGGGAGTCCTTATTCCGGGACACCGCTGGACAAGGCCGCTACTCGCGCCTATTAGACTAGAGCTCTTTGAGCCTCCAGCCCTGAGCAATTGAGTAGAGCTGCCTCCCACGTCTCTCTAGTTAGGAAAGAGTTAGGAGGAAAGGAAGGATACGTTTGACATGCCCACACCATGTGAAAGTTATCGGAGACTTCCCCACAGTGAGGGCACCACCCATCGACTTTCGGATCAAAATGTTTTACTACTGCAGGACACAACAAGGTTTTGGTCTGCAGGCGCCTTAGGGTTCGTTCATCGGCCTTACTCAGGCCCTTAGCCGGCACCGGGAAAAGCCGATGTTGTTCGTAATAGTACACCAGAATTTCTCTAAATCGTAGAAGTGGTTGGCTACTCTCGGAGCCCGAAAAGCCTGGGTGAGCTGCCCAGTGGGTAAGCGAGCGGGCGGCTGCATCCGCAGCCTCGTTACGTCCAAGGGCCTGCTAGCTCGGAGTCCAAACAATGCGTTTTCGTGAGGGGTCTAAATTCCTGACGGCTCGCTTTAGAGTATCGTAGGCCAAAGGTGATACCTCGCCCGCCAGATAATTTTCAGAGGCTCAGCGTGAATCTGTAATAGTTATCCCATAGAGTCCGTGTGCGAGACGGCAGGTGCTATTGCTACCTCCTCAGTGAGTGTAAAGTTTGTTTTGGTGTTTTGGTGAACGCGTTTGTTTTGGTGAACTACGGCGGTTGTGTCGAATCCAGTTGGCGACGGCCCTGCCACATCAACGTAGTATACACCTGGCTTGGATCCATATTGGTCTTCGTGGGCCACAATGTGCGCCCCTCGTCTGCCTTCGTATGTCTCTTTGGCCATCAATGGCCCTTGCGCCATTAAACAACATATATCATCATTCGTAAGTCTGCGAGTGCATGTTTCGAGAAAGGGGAAGAACGCAGAGCTTGTGGCGCCACAGCTCAGGAAGTCTGCATGTCTCCTCTGGAATGCAGTCATGTTTTATGTGCAAGCGGCCTAACAAGCGGCGCCCAGATATCGTCTGCGAAAGTCGCGTATATTGGTTGACGAGGTGCGCCTCCTTCAATTCCTGATAAGGTTTAACACCCACAGATCCCACAACTTGGCATTGGAGGGGGTTACCGGTGAGCCTAAAGTTTGCTTCGTAGCGTTCTTTATGATGGCGTCGATGCACTGGTCGTATTGCTTTGTAGTGCAAAGATAGGGTACGGAGTAGAGGATCCAGCTGAGTACAAAGGCATGAACAAGTCAAAGCGTATCCCTGCCCCTCAACCCGCCGCGTTTGTTGGAAGCGCGGTGGATCATACGTCCGACGTGTTCGCCTATGAGTTTCAGTTTGGTAATGGTAGAGTCCGGTCTGAGTCTGTTATGAATGAACAGGCCCAGGATCCAGATCTCCTCGACTTCTCTGACAGGAGCTCTCATCAAAAAGATATGTAAGTTTGTGTCGTCTTTGGGGTTGGCTCTGACGTGCAGAAGCTCTGATTTTGCAGGAGCACAATGGAGACCTCAGCCGAAAGCATAGCTATCGACTATAGAGGCGGCCCGCTGGAGGCGGTCCACCATTTCTCTAAGGCTACCTTCAGTAGTCCAAATTGTTATATCATGCGCGTAGAGTGAGAGATGAATTCCTTCCACCCGGGCAAATTGATGTGGAAGCTGCATCATAGCAATGTTGAATAGGAGTGGTGACAAAACAGCTCCTTGGGGAGTACCCCTTGTGCCCATTGTGTGTGGGCCGTATTCATCATCCTCAATTTTAAGAAAAGCCTGACGCTTCGAGAGGAAGTCTCTTACGTAGGCAAATACCTTGTCACCGCAATCTGAAGAGATCCGATTTGCCAGAATGCTACCATGACAAACGTTATCAAAGGCGCATTTAAGATCGAGAGCAAGAATGGCCTTGTCGTAGTGTGGCATAACAGTGGGTTCTATTATATCATGCTGCAACTGAAGAAGGACATCCTGAGCAGACATATGAGGGCTAAACCCAAACATAGTGTCTGCTAAGAGGCCCTTAGCTTCCATGTATGGAGAAAGGCGATCCCGAACCATTCTCTCCATAAGTTTAACCACACATGAAGTTAGTGAGATAGGCCTCAGGTTGTCGGTATTCACCATCTTGCTTGGTTTAGGAGACATGGTGGTGGCACCTACCCGTCGCTTTGCGTTCTACACCTTATCACCTCAGAGACGGGCGCACACGGCGCGCACCCCTTTTTCCAGTATAACTGCCAGATAGCGCTCATGTCTCACGTGTGACGTGATTTGATGCGCTCGTTCACCTCCGCTGCACGCTTGAGGCACTCTAACGCAGCGCCTCCAGAATACCATTCACCGATTTTCTTGCACGGAACATCACATAAACGTTTTGTTCCCTCTCTCCAGACGCAAGACTATGGTCTTTCGACGACATTTGCGGTGTAACATGCAGATACGGGGCCATTTTTTTCTTTCAAGCAGGCGGACGCTGTCTTATTTTCTCCTGAATTCAGTCGTACTCAATCGCTCTCTCCTTTTCTCCTAAAGTAAATCGTACTTGAAAGCTGTCTACTTTTCCCCAATAGTGAATCGTAACATTGAAGTGAAAGTACCCACGACATTGGTGAGAAAATAGAATTATCAAGCAGCTTATAAATATAGTACATAGTTTATTGTTACAGTTTGTAATATATTTTGAGACCTTCACACTCACTCTATAAAGCAGAAGAGGCATACATTATCTGAGCAGAAAGTTCGCATTTGCTTTGAAGTTCATGTCTAGGAGAATATGTAGTCCACATTCACGAAAACCTCTGGCGCTTTCCGCAGAAAACATTTCAGCCAATCACGATGCAGAGCATCTCAGCAGCGAAACCGGCTTACCTTCGGGAAGACGCGCTTACGAGAGAGAAGTTAGAACTGTGAATTCGTCCCCTGTCCTTGGGAGCGCGTCTCCCATTTCGTGAAGAACACGTTTTGTTTCGCAAGGCGGCATGCTGTAACTTAGTAGTTCACCAAGGCTACGAAGTGGCGTGAAACTTACCTTCTTGACCAACATTCTGACGATGCCTGGCCAGCTGTTGTTCACGCACTCACCGCCGAAATTGCCGTATCTAGGCTTGACGAAGGTAACGCTGTTTGAGAAACGAGTATTAGTGGTGGGTCGAGGGGCAGAGTGGAGGCAGGATACTTAACACTGGAACGATTCCAATTACGAAATAGCAAGGGCTTGGTTTCCACAACTCACTTCAGTCGGAGAGAGTCTATCGTCGCATGAGCGATCTTTCCGATGAAGCCCAGAAGCCTGATGTGGCCATGTTCCTCCTTGGCGTCGATGTAGGGAAGGTACTAGAAGGTGATACTTACATGTAAAGTCATCGCTATGTCAAGCAGATATTAAAGAATAAGCTCAGACCATCGCTTGCTATCGTTAGTACGTTCAAGATAGCCAACTGCAGCGAACTAAATCTGAACATGAAGTCTGCATAAGGTTCCTGAGCTACGAGCGCCGCTAAAAAGGCTCAACTGACGCCAATGTGCGTGCTAATTTAGAGTCATAGCTGCTACATATTACGGCAAAAGCTGTTATGAGATAACAACACGGATCGCGTGCGCGCCGTGGTTGTCCGCCGCCGGTGTCCGTACCACTATCGCACGAAACCCATGAAAAACCTAGAGGACACAATGGGATTTCAACTTGGGTCCCCTGCGTGCCAGTCGAGTAATCTACCACTGAGCCACGCCAGTGCTTCGAACTCTCTTGCAAAGCTGACTCGATGTCGGGAAAGGAATCGTGGTCATATGAGTAATAAAGCAATTTAGAACAGCAAATTAACAACGAGGTGTCACACAATGCGAATTATGCAACGACCAGGTCGTCTGTATCGCTCCATCTCTTTAAAAAAGCTTGATCTGGTTCACCTAATAACTGTGGCGCATACCCACTGTGGAGGATTTTGGAGATTACAAATCTTCTGCACAATTCTTTATCGTTGTCAGCCACAAAAGAAAAGTTGCACAAAGTTTCTTGCAAGTGTGCATCGGATATACCACGCTTCTCCGAACAATGGCGAAGGATGGCATAGGGAATGACTGCCTGCTACACAATGATTATTGGCGTAGTGGGTACTTTCAAATGAACTTGCAGTAGCTACCCAAAGAGTGTTAAAAGAAGGCTCAGAAAGGCTCCTCTTCCAGCTTTCGCTGTGGCAGTGATGAGCGCTCCGAGCAGGCCGGGGGGCTTTTGTAAATGAGACTAAGCTACTTATATGTTCTTGGATCCCAGAGGCGCCTTATCAGATCGCAAAAAGTTCGTTACCTGGAAAGTTTAAACTTTTGCACCACATATTTGATTGCCCATAAAAACTTGGAACAAAAATACAGAAGACTCGAAAAGACTAAGCTATCTTATTAGAGAAAGTTATCGTTTTATGTGCCTTTCCGGGTGTCATTTTAGATTTTTATTCATTTCTGTTTTCCCGTCCGTAATTGTCACCTGCTAATACATTCATATTTGCGATGTCAGGGCCGCTTTTTAAGTTATTTAGTATTTAGGATTGAACTACCACATCCTACCGACAAATACGCAAACTTCCAGTGCCTCTTGCGGAGGTCCTCCTATTTTGAGTCCAGCGTGGTTGGC
This sequence comes from Rhipicephalus microplus, assembly GCF_013339725.1. Classification (NCBI taxonomy): domain Eukaryota; kingdom Metazoa; phylum Arthropoda; class Arachnida; order Ixodida; family Ixodidae; genus Rhipicephalus; species Rhipicephalus microplus. The sequence continues at coordinate 10,102 of NW_023611526.1, read as the reverse complement.
GTTCTGAGTCGGTCTAAGCTACGGTGGACTTACTCATACACTGCAAGCAACCGGGTTTATGGCGCAGTGTATGTTATATTGATTTAATTAACGAAATGAGCGCTATTCACTGTTCGAAGCTTTCTAATGACTCATAGGACTACCCCAGATAACCTGATGCTCTTATGTTAGCATTACAAGGGCATACGAGAAGAAGCGATACATTAGGCATCGAGAAATGGGGTCGTAATCTGTCCTTGAACGCAAGATGAAAGTTTATTGTGTCGAACGTGTCCTCAAAGAGGACCTCTTATGTACTGTATCAATACATGAAATAGCCCGAAGAGACAGAGTTAGCATAAATCAATCGATTTACAGATTAATCAAATTCATTAGTCCAAGCCGCTTTCAGAAGTTAATTGGATGAAAAGCCTGCACGCATTTCGATGGTTTGTTTTATGTGGTATTTTTCATTGCACTCTGATCGTACGGTATACTCTGTATCGTTATCAGCGAAACCACAACTTTCAGATAAATTGGAGAACTCCGGACCGTTTATATTATGTGAAGAAAGCACATTCAAAAGTAATGACGTCGAGTTCATACACCATAGTGTCTGTCGCTTCATTGAGATGCCGAAACTGGTCGCAGTATGTAGTTGATGCAGGCGCACAGACACCTCTGTGTATTATTATTGACTTACGGCCAGATAAAGATGCGCAGTAGGTCATCGTGATTCAGGGCTCCGAAACCAAATAACCCTTTTTCTCTCAACATCTGTGCGATCCGACGATTGTAAAGCCTGTCGATTGTAAAGTAAACAACATGAAAAAGTAATCCTTCGCCGATCGAGTAAATGCGGGCAAGTGAAGTTTCATCAGCCTGGCCTGCTACATTTCTTCCTTTCTTTCTTTCCTTCTTTCTTTCTTTCCTTCTTTCTTTCTTTCTTTCTTGCGCATTCAACAATGTTCCCTTCAAACTTATTGCTTCCTCCGTGCTGGGAATAGAACTTTTACCCGCATGCTTAGCAGCGCAACACTTTTGTTGCAAAGGCAACATATTCTTTTATTCATATGTGAAACAATGAAATTAATACAATGCAGTAATGCAAGGCAGCGAATAAATATGGCAACGTAAAATGATTAATCCACCTCAACGACAAATCAGATTGTCACATCTGAAACATCTGACCGCCGACAAGTCCCCGATCGAGAAAGCATCAGTTATTGGGAAACGATGCGCGCTAATAGGCACAGAGTTATTTCGTTCACTCACTCGTTCAATGCTCACGTGACCATTGCACGTTCGAAGCCACATCTGTGTACATTTCCGAACACTCTCTGGCGCCGGGTTTATCGCGAATTATGCTGCCGCCACCACCACCGAAATCTATAATCGTTCATTAAAAAATGCTGGGGGTGCAAACACGGATGCAAGAAAGGAGATCAGGGCACCTTAGAAGCCAACTAACAACTGCCAAGGCGCAAAACTGTGGAAAGAGAAAGAAGGCAAGAACAATGATCTACGCATGCCCATGCAATAGGCGACCCTATCAATCTGGCATGCATGGGGTTCCACGCGAAAGATAAATGTTTCGGCGCTTGATTTATTCTTTGTATAAGTTAATCAATGGTTGACTCACGTATGTGCTACCACTATTATCGATATTGCGAGAAATTTATCCGACGCAATCACCGTGTAAGAAATCGCTGATAGCAATGGGCGTCATTGATGCTTCCACGAGCAGCTTACATGGCTTATATGTATCAAACATAGGGCCCACATGGCACCACAGCGGGACATAAGACGTTGATAGGGCGGTCCTTTAACTGAAAACACCGCCGATGTTAAAAAAAGCCTTAGCTCTCCATACTGGTGCTTTGAGTGATTTGAATGTCGCGTCAATTGCGCCCTGGATCAGTGGCTGCGTCAGCATGGTCACTCTAGCTATGGCCCATGAGCCATGCAAACTCTATCGAACTATGTACTTGGCAGATAACCTCCTCTCACTGGACATGGTGCCATAGTACTCTAGTCTCTAGCCATAGAGTTTTTGGTGTCACACACGTGCCCTAGAATTTAAACATCTCAGAAAACCGAAGACCAGATTGCTTAATGTTTCTTACGCTACTTTCATCAACTGAATGCTCTTTTGGTTCTTTAGTGTGCGAATAAAACGTATTGCTACCTATACTGTTTATTTGTGATGTAATTTCTTGCAAATGTGTCGTTAGTGGTCATATTGGAGCTTGTTTCGGTTTCGTTTTTTCCTACCACCATTTTTGTCGTTGGTGCCACTGGAACCACTTGAACGTCCTGGTTGGCGCTACTATTGTTTCACTTACCCAGAACTAAGGTGCCACTTTTTTGCAAGAAAAAGTACATTGAAAGGCCATGATCGGCCTATAGTAACAAATGTTCATAAAATGCGGTCTGTGCTCGAATGTGTTGCATAAGTCAAGCTCGTGTGACCATACTCCTGCTGCATATGGGGAAAGCATTTGCGTTGCGCACGCTCTTTTGTTTGCAGTATTGGAGCACATAAATGTTGGTAAGATTATCATGGATGGGTTAGCCCTGGCATATCGAAATGGTAGTACGAGACTAAATATCAGCAAGACATTAACCCCCCCTGCCCATTAGAATTGAGCACTCAGTGCGTCAACGCTGCCCTGTTAGTCCACTGTTGTTTTGCATCTATATTGAAACATTATGTCGGTCGATATTGCAGAATGGCATCAATACTGGGTTCACAGTACAATTTTCAAAGGTCAAACTACTCGCATACGCAGATGATGTTGCGATTTGTAGCACTTCCTATGAAGGTATTGAAGAATCAATCAGAGTTTCTAAATATTTCGCCGAAGTTACAAGAAACCACATAAACTGGGTAAGTGCCTCGGCTTTTGGCATGGATACTGGCCTTGAACCCCAGAATTTTTCGTAGCCATTGAATGAACAACAACGCTAGTTCTATATCTCGGAGTCATACAAAAGCACTGATGAATACTGGACACAGCAAACAAACGAAATTAAAGAGAAAGCGAATAGGTGGAATGTAACTTTAACTTATCTATCCATGTTTGCTAGGGCTACTGCATGCGAGTGGTTTTTTGTGTCTAAGCTATGGTATATGATGGAAATGCTGTACTGTTCCCGGGTCAATGTGCAAAAATCACATCGGGCGTTTTCAATATTTGTGTGGGGTTCTAACTGGGAAAGGTGCAGTCGCACGAATTGGTTTAGATGGATGAAGTGTGGAGGCCTTGTACTAAGACATCTCTTTATCCAACAGTTCGTAAATAGGTATTTCTTTTTCCGCGAGACAAGAGATCCTTTCCTATTAACAGTGTGTCAAACACGACTAAGTAGACTGTTGCCTGAGTTTGTTGTGAGCACTCATATTACCACAGGGGCTGTGAAAGGATACATGGCCCCCCTTCCCCCTCCTGTGAAAGGAGGGGGAAGGGGGGCCTGCGGCCTTGTCAAGCTGGCATCACGCCAGCTTTTTCTGCAGGTCTCCTGCATCATGTATCCTTGATGCGAAATAAAGTCATTATTATTATTATTATTATTATTATTATTATTATTATTATTATTATTATTATTATTATGAAATGAAGGAAGTTGTGGCCAGTGTGTGGTTTCTGTGTGTTAATTTTTCGACTGACTACCTGTGGTCTGTCGGAAAGAAAAAAACTGTAAAAAGATTTATGTGACACTATGCTCCCCATCCCACTGTACAAAGCGCTATATACAGCACGCAAGGACAGAATGTACATAAACGACTTGAAAAATGGCGGCAGCTCCAAGTGAAAAAACGGTCTTTTTTAGATCACACCGGAAAACTTCATGTAAGAACCTTCCTAGAGGAGAGTGGGTTTTATGTGCCTTGGGGATCTTACTGTCTAATCTGTAAGAAACCAGAAACTATTGACCATGCTTTATTTCACAGTGGAGAAGTTTACTTTTGATACGTACTACAAAATACAATTAAAAAAGAGTTCCCGTTGAACCCTCATGGCATCAGGTATTTGGCAATAGAAAATGAGGATGGATTACCTTTCGATTTCATCATGATGACTGCCTTGCACATTATGCGGCCCTCTAGAATGACTGGATTTCTCTGTGACCCTCACAGGAGACCAGTAAGAGAGCATTTTAAAGAAAGTATCACAATATTTCCCGAGGTAGCAATAACAGACGAATATGTACCGATATGGTTATAAAGGGTAGAATCCCTAATGACCATAAAGGAATTCTAGGTCGTGACGCGTTATAGTAATTCTTGATGGACTTAGTTGTTTTTAATGTTTTTTTTTGTATTCTTTGTTGTGTATTGTAATATCTTTATCTCAGCATCCCGTGTGAAGTTCAACTGGAAATAGAGAAAAACAAACCGCGTAGCTCTGTGGTAGAATACTGGGCTGGCGCCCAGTGTACCCGGGTTGGAGCCTCACTTTGACATCTTTAGTGCTAGGGCTGTTTTTTTCTTTTCTAATTTCGCGCGATGAGGTAACGGTCACCGGCGGCGGCAGCAGCAGACAACTGCGCGTGACGCGAGTTGTCATCTCATCACAGGTTTCGTTGTAAAACTAGTGTTAGAAGGACCCACTTTGAGCACTAACTGACCAGAAAGGGTTGCCACGTTAAACTCGCTGGGCGTAGCCTTCTTGAGATTAACAAGGTTTAGCGAGGGTTGGGCCGAAGTGCCAATTAAGTATAGTGTGGTGTAGATGGCGGTGCCTGGGGCGTTCACTAGATGGACGGACGGATAGACGAACACAGGGACGGACGCACGGCTGGACGGACGGATGGACGCTTTAACAAACGGATGGACATACGGACAGCCGGAGGGACGCTCGGGTGGTCGCACAGATGGACGCACGGACGGACAGAAGCAAGAACTAACAGACGGACGGACGCTTCGGCCGAATCATCATTATGCACTCCGTGAATATGCCGTGACTTTTTATTACATGTATATTAGGAGAGGTTGGTGTCTATGCGTGGCGCCCACTACTCTTGCACAAATGTAGACATCGCATATTTGGTAGCAAACACAAGGCTATTCAATCTTGCAGGGCTCTCATAGCGTAGTACATAGTACATAGCACAACACGTACGCAATGAGTCCACGTTTTTCAATTCTTAAATGTGTCCACACTACACAGAAATGTCCCTACACTACATAGAAGTGTGCCCACACCACACAGAAATGTATCCACATCACACAGAGTTTGTAAAAAAACAAGTAATCACGCTTAAGTGTCCACACAAAACATGAATGTTCACTAGAATGTCAAAAGTGATCATGTCTGTTTAGTACTGAACTGTTTCCTGTTTCCACAAAAGTTTTTACAAAGATATTGTAGTAAAAGACCAAAATATTGTTATGAGACTTACCACTTAACAATAACGTTATTACATTTCTTTTCTCTTTTTTTTTTCGTTCGGTACTTCTGAGATATTTCTGATTCCTCCAGAAAGTACACTACGGCTCTCACTACAGTGGCTAGTCACTTTCCTTTGGCCATGGACCACAGAATTTCTACAATTTATGGAGGTCGATTATCCAAAGAATTGATTTTTTGTAAAAGTTTCTTTCGAGGTCCATCATGATTTTTACTATGTAGAAGAATGTGTTCCACATCTCCTTGAGCTTCGATACATTAGGAGGTAAAACTACTAGCTTTCCTTATTCTATGCAGGAACGCCTTCGTGTAGGCCTTGCCAAGTCGAAGCCTAAAAATGACTGAATATACCGATCGGCTAACCTTTAACAGAATATTAAATTCTACACCGGGATCAACGCTGATGAACGAAGACTTTTGCGCACCATTTCGAACTAGATTTCCATGGACAATTGACAACTCAGCTTCTTTATTAGACATCGTGCATCGCTCATCAATAGAGGTAACAATGATACATCATTCTCCTGATGCACTGCATGTGCCATGCGATCTGCTATGCCGTTTCCTATGATTTCACAGTGGCTTGGTACCCACAGGAACATTATGGTGTGGTTCGAATTTTTTTCTATAGCGCAAATCTTCTGTTTTTTAAATGCGAGCACACTAGCTTTGTTGCCTAAGCTGATTCCTTTTAAACAACATTATTTATTTATTTATTATTATTTATTTATTATATTTATTTATTTATTTATTTATTTATTTATTTATTTACTTATTTATTGTTGATGATGATGGTTTTAACATCCCAAAACCACCATATAATTATGAATGACGCCGTAGTAGACGGCTCCAGAAATTTCGACCACCTGGGGTTCTTTGACATGCACCCAAATCTGAGCACACGGGCCTACAACATTTCTGCCTCCAGCCTAAATGCAGCCGCCGTAGCCGGGATTCGATCCCGCGACCGGCGGGTCAGCAGCCGAGTACTTTATACACTAGACCCGTGGTGGGGTAACAACTTTATTAAGATCTCAGGAAAATGCGTGGAATAGACATTGGTCCGCACCCGAATCTCACGAGCTTGCTGGATAACCCATGGCTTGTTTGGACGTTAGCGAGTTCTCTTTTCTTTCTCTCTCTTTCTTTTTTCTTGTGTATATCTTGGTATGAAATGATTCCGGATACTGATGTGAATGCCAGCTTCCTAAAAGCGTGGAACGGCAAGACAGTGGCTTCCATATTATATATTAAAAACAGCTCAAAGTAAATGCACATTAGATTTACACACGAATTGTGTTGCTATGACTGTGCAGTACCGATAAACTTCTTTTTTGTGTGTGTGATCTCATTTGCCTTGGCTACAATTCATCCTACGATAAGAAGTTGCCGTGGTTTCCGCAAGTTTGTGTAAGACAATGCTTTTTTTTCTGACGACATTCATGTGACATTTCAGCTGTCTTTCGAAATTTCCGCTACCAGCGATAACAATAACGATGAATATAATCACCATCTACACAGTGAATCAGCTGTGAATTTTCCAAGAGTATCAAAGCCTGGAGCTCCGCAAGTGGATAAACAATGGGTGAAAACGCAATAGATGAAAAAGAAATGGAGGCAGGTTAACTGAGTGCAGTAACCGGTTTGCTGCCTCGCACTTCATTGCGGAAATATGGGTTGGAAAGAGGGCCAAGAGAAAGAGAGCCGAAAGAAAGAGGGAGAAATTTAAAACTTTACTTAGTCAGCTATATTGCTGAAAGCACTTGTATGTGAATAAAATAGGAAATGGTAATGGTACCCATGAAAGGATAAATGGTTGTTGGCGAGGAACGAATATTGCTGAGCATTAAAAACGCAGCTCAAAACTTTCATAGTTTATTATTACGACGAAGTGTATTGATGTCCCCACCAACTTATATGCGAAAAAGCACATCATTGCTTTCACTAGAAATTCTTAGTTCAGTCTTCTTTGAAGCCACGACATTATAAGTGAACAATGATGCATTGGTTACAAACATACAAAAGCTAAAACAAACAAAAATAAGCAAGCCTGCAAGAAATTTATGCCAGTGTGCAAGGATGAATCTGTTTCAAATTTGTGTCGTTTTTTCTCAGAACTCTCATATCTGTGCAATACAAATGTACGAATGATGTGGTAGGCAATTATTGACTACTTGAGGCCCCCACTGGTACAATCGCTACACGTATGTTTAAGAAATAGGACGTCCAATAAGCGATACTCAGGTTTGCCAATATTCCCATATCTCTCTACTGGTGCATCGCACTTGCTTGAAGATAATGTGATGCATACATTTTCAGGAATATAGAGTGCTTTCACGTCACTTCAGTCCTCTTTATGCTTCTTTTCACTTACCCAATGTACATGTTCAACGTGATAAATAATGAAAAACATACAGTCGCGCAGCGATAGAGTGACCCGCATCCGGTTTATGTTGTGCGTCAGCTTAAACGTTCTACCGATTATACATGTACCACGCAATACCTCCCGTTGGGGATTCAAATTCGGGATGCCTAGTTTCTTACAGCGAACGCAATTTATGTTTTTTTTGTTGTAATGCTTCACATGATTTGAGTATAGTGAGACACGTGGAAAGTCAATGGGTTACTTGTGTAGTTCATGAAATAAATACATATAAGCACGACAGCGCCTATGACTGGCTTCAAAGTGCAGTTCTAGTACAGCCTGCAATATGCCTTCAAACACATCGCATCTGGAGGTCACCTTGTCGCAGGTATACGTTCCACCGATCTCCCATTGGCCCATTCAAAGTGTGCCTGAATATGCCACAAAAGTTTAACAAAAGACAGCGCACAGTAAATCAAGCAGTTTGTTTTGTGCACAACGCGCAATGCTTTCTCATTCGTAATAGTTAAAATATATTTGCACCGGATAGAGTGATAGCAAGTATTTCATCAGAAGGTGCACAATGGATGCAACGGAAGTCAGAATAAACGTTAATCTTGTGAAGGTTAGCTTATTATTAGCTTTTCCAGAATGTGGCTTCTCTTTTATTCTCATCGACATCCATTGATGAGAATTTGATTCAGCGAAGTCAAGACGTTTCAAGAATAGGTTACATAGCTCAGCTGCCTTTTTGCACCATTCAATCGCCTTTGAATTATTTTAATTTTTAAAATTTATATTTGACACTATGAAAAAACTTTTCTTGTGTCTTTTTTTTAATTTTGTGTCCTTCAGGCACGAAGCATGATCAGACAGTGTAAAGTTGTCAAATATATACAGCTTTATTCCAAGACACTCTATGCCCAACTGCAAGAAAGAGAACATGCTTGTATGTTCACTTGGGCAGTTTTCAGTGAATATTAATAATTAAACTGTGATTAAAAATGTTGTCAATATTAGCTCAATCATTTTCTGTTTTTGTATAACACTAATAATATCTCACGTGTAAAATATATAGGCAATTTTTTACGGTCATGGTCATTCTGAAAAAAAAAACAAAATTGTAGGTGTAACATGGGTCCCGGAATGTAGCACGTCAAACAAATGGTAGGTAAAGAATAACCAGTCAGTGGTTACAGGGACTTAATTGGGGTTGCGGCTGCATTCGCCTCAATCCCACACAATTCTTAGTGGGGGCACCTATGACGAGGTTAATTGGCAGGCAACGCTACCTACGTCCGTCGAACCAGGGCCTGTTGGGTCTTGGGGTCCTGACAGCCAAGCAGGGCCACCTCCCAGTCCACTCTCGATGAGTTGACGGAGGATAGATGAGTACTGGTTGCACATAACTCCTCTATCTAGCCCTATCTCCAGACTATGTAGAAGGTGCCAGTCATCTATCCCCAAGAATGGCCCATACAATCAAAAGATAGATTGCAATGCTTTAGTACCCCTGTTACATTGTTGGCACCACTGGTACATTGTTTAGTACATTGTTGGCGATAAGTTTCAAACGAAGGCGCTCCACAGGGCTTTCGATGCCTTTATAAGGGTGCAAATAGGGGTGCTATGCAGGATGGCCTGAGCTTCTCGGGCAGACGAGCTCGCTCCAAGCTCGCTGGCCATGGCATGAGGACAGGGCGTGAGGACAGTTAATAAAAATGGCTACAAAAATGCGTGTTGCTTTGAAAACGCATGTGGGACATTTGCGGTGGTTATTGAAGAAACACCACGCATGTGAACACGTTAGCGCCTCCATTCAGTCAACATTGTAACAGTGCAGCGACGTCAGCGTGATTGTCGCACCATCTTTTTGCCATCTATACAAGCGCCTCCCACAGGCGTGTTCGTGGGCGATTGTCTTCTTTTGGAGATGTTATTTTGTTCCACGTGAAGCATGAAATTTCCGACTCTCGAAGGCAGCAATGGTTCACACTCAGCACTCTAGTGCTACTCGTATCGCTTCTATCAAATATTGCAGATAAACATGAGAAGACGTGGTCACCAGGGGCGCTTGCATCACGGCGGCAACGCGGGTGTGCTTGGATACGCCGTGAGCACAGCGAAATTGAATGTGAGACATCGTAGTGACGTGGTGATATCACTTTCACTTCTACGTGCGGGTGCGTAGTCTGTGCAATGAAGCTGATAGATTCATCGTGCCGTGCCGCTCGAAGTGAGTACTACTTCACGGCACGAGCAAACGGGGCGGGCGAACCCGATCTTCGTCACGGGCGGGGCGTCTGTCAATTGAAGTGATTGATTGATTGATTGATAGGTTTGT
>NW_023611525.1:0-85737 GCF_013339725.1 Rhipicephalus microplus | reverse complement strand
CGAACAATTCAGGAAAGTTCCTACTTTGACAATATGTATAGGGTGGTCCTTGCAGTAGCTGGCCAGGAACACCGTAGCAACAGTACTTACGCACAAATTTCACGTCTTCCACTTGTCCAAGCCTCAGCCACGACGTTGATGATATCTTCTTCGCTAATGTTGCCCGATGGTTCATCAGAAGCCGCTAAGTTCGAGCTGCAAGCATGCCATTCTTCATCATCGCGTTGCCCGCAACCACCACTTCGGACATCTTTGTATCGCTCCGCCTACTAAGTATAAATGCACGGTGATCACCGCAGCTGTCGGCCCAGTTTCTTCCACTGAGCGCTCTGTACTGACCGAGTAGAGCTGTTCGTTTCTAATTCGTCAGTGTTAATTATCACTAGAACATGATCTCGTACACTATCCAAATTATAGTGACAGCATATTCGCTTTTATCTACAAAGATATCTCGGGTCACCATACTATTGCGCCTTAAAGACGGCAGGAGCCGGTTGAAAGCAAACGAACTTGTCACGTTGAAGCCCAACGATTATTGTGTGCTTTGTTAGATTCCAAAAGATCAAAACAAATAGCATATCGCGAAGTGAGATGATAGAGGGGTGAAGCATTGGAGGGTTTCATCACTAAATCATGAATCATCCATGACTATCACCCCCACATCTTCAAGACGCGACACAAACTGTATGCACTATACAAGAAATTTTATTATTTCGTAAGTGATCGCTATACGTCGCTTTCGGTCCCCTTAGTTAAACGGCTTTATGGCCGTTGAAGTGGTGGATCGATGATGGGGCGTAGTGGCATGTTTGCAAGGACGGAGTAGTGGGCAGTTTGCAAAGATGGAAATATAGGTGGTTCCGTACAAATAAAGCACGGACACAGTAGGACAATCTATGGTTCTTTAACACGCACCTGGATACAAGTATACGACCATCTTGTATTTCATAATGGCTACTTTTTAAGAGTACTTCATTTATGGTCGTGGTGGATCGGTGATGGGGCGTAGTGCAATGTTTGCAAGGGCGAACTAGTGGGCAGTTGGCAAAGATGAAACTATAAGCAGGCGGTCGCGTACATACATACAAGGAATGGACAGACCGACGCCTTTAGCAGCTTCGCCCCAAAAAATGCACTACCGAAAATGCGACACGCAGGGCTCACGTGTTTGAAGAAGAAAAATGAAAAAAATTGGTGGTTACCTGGGGTGACCACCTTGTTGGAAAGAGAAAAATAATTTTCCACTTAAGTTTATGCTCAATAGAAAAAAGATAAGAGCATCACTTCACTCATACGAAATGTGCAGCAAAGTGTCTACTAACAATAAACAGCAAAGTTTTGTTCTTCTATTCCCCCAAAAAGATACAGCTAAGTAAATGAGTCCTGCACTGGTGCTCAGCAAAGTGATGTTCATTTTGCTACTTATCAGCGCTATCCAGGTGTATTATGTTTTATGTGCGGAAAGACCGTACTTAGGAGGACAAATGTGCTGTGAAAAATTGAGCATTTCCTAGTTTCAGAAACAATAAGTAGAAATTCAGTGTCTCAAAGCAGTAGGTTAATTCTGATACCACGAATGTTCATTATTTTCAAACATTCGGTTTAGTCTTCCACCACAAACCCCAGTACTACAAGATAACCCGCGCAACAAAGAATTTCACATGACCGGGCCACATTCGAAATTATTCTATGTATTTTGAACACCTTGTGCATCAGGGAGCACTGCAGTGATTTTGCCAATTTAGGCACGATTATTGCGTGCACAGTGCGGAATTTGAATATATGACGAAAGCGCATGCCGCCTTTTACGTAACGTGCAGCAGCTATTGCGGACCGAATAATTTATAACAAAACGAAAATATAAAAAAGAGCTCAATGTCGTGGCCGAAAATTCGGCAGATCGCACGTACCTGGGAATCGACGTGATTCGAAGCATGTGGAGGGAAGGTGTCGGTGTGGCAGTTTCATTATATTTGACATGTCATGAAATGACGCTAAATATATGTACAAATGTGGCACACACATACATATGTTGAAGAGTTGCAGATGTTTTATTAACCTGTTCTTTGGACTTGCGCAACGATGCCAACTGGAACATGCGTATTAGCAACATCAGAAGCTGATGTGAAGCGTTGATGCTCGCGAGGATGCTGGCCTTGGACACTGCTACGTAAAGCAGCTTCAGCGCATGACGGCTAACCACAACTGACGTTAATCCGACGTGGCGGCTCTATCAAAGGAGTACGCATCTAATGTTTATAAAATTATATAGGCAGCACTGCAACCACAACTGACGTTTCACGAAGATTAGCGTGTAATTGCAAAGTAGTTCTGAGACCTGGCGCATCCCAGTGGTAAAATGCTTTATTGTCACACAGAATGCTTGGGTTAGAATTCAGCTGGGAGCCTGACATTTATTCTTTGCATTCGTCGACTCTAGCTACCAATGCCGAATATTTCTTGTCGATTGCGTGTTAAAATTGCCCATGTGTGTTCTAGTCGTTCCTGGGTAGATACTAAGTGTCCCTCATCTGTGGCACATACCCGCATAAAAGGGAGACATACCCGCCCGTGGGTATGTGGCACTGTCTGGCGGGAAGTGTTTGACGATGTTCGTGACAGAATTGGGACGCTATTCGTGTCTTGACTAGCGCGTCATATTCGTCAAACTATATTACCCTTACATGCTGATTTTAGTTCACACTACGTTAAGGGGTGACGACAAGAGAACCCAGACGTCAGCGGCTATATAGATAGATACAATCAAAGTCACCGAAGTTCGCTAAAAATGCTTCGCATTTAAAAGTTCCCGTGAAGGGCATGCCTGTTTATCCCAGCGCACACCTTGACTTCGACGGCACCAAGTTGGATGTTGTTGAGCATTTAGCAAGTCATATTACCATGCAGAAAAGCACCCAGAGCTTCAATTATCCCGTCGGTACTTAGATCTGCTATGGATAACTATTTTCGCTCAGTACGTTGATTGATTAATATGTGAGGTTTAACGTCCAAAAACCTCGATATGAGTATGAGAGACGCTGTAGTTGAGGGCTCCAGAAATTTCGACCACCTGGGGTTTTTTATCGTGCACCCAAATCTGAGGACTTGGGCCTACAACATTGCCGCCTCCATCGTAAATGCAGCTACCACAGCCGGGATGGGAACTCGAAACCTGCGGGTCAGCAGCCGAGTACCTTCGCCACTAGACCACCGCGGCGGGCCGCTCACTACGTTTTTCTGCTTTGTTGCTTTCTACAAAGTGCGGGTTGCTGACCGCGAATTGTCATGCACAACGCCTAACTTTCATGGTTGTATATAGCATTCAGTATAGAGCTTCTTCCTGCATTATCTCGAGAAGGTGATCGTCATAAGACGGCAAGCACAAAAAGCAGAATAGCAAACAAAAGTACTTTCATTTGTCTGATCACACAGATTTTTTATTGTTCTTTTTTCTCGTTCATTTTCAGTAGTTGTGTTTCTACGCTTTGCGAACTGCTTTTCGCTGGCACATGGTCAGTGCCATTATTATCGTCATGCACGCAACGTAATGGAAAACGCAAATTCAAAACCCCCGGCAAAAGCGCACAGTAAAGAATGCGTACTAAGGCATGCACAGGTGCACTGCAGAATGAAAGCAGTAGCTTTTGCATTCCTGCTGATAAAAAACTATCCTATCTTTCTTTTTGTTTCATATGAACAATATAGCGTTAACATTGCAACAAGGCGGAGTAGTCCCTGACAGAAAAAGCGTGTATGTCTTTCTTTGTATGTGTTTTTCGTATGTTTTGCTCATTTTGCTGTCTCTACTGCGAGCTAAATTTAACGTGGCCGGTACCGAAAAGAGCCTAAGGTGGTGGCCGATTCTAGCGAAGTTTGATATGAATGGCGAGTGCAAATACGATGCTAGAACGCGATGTCACTGCAGAGCGCGAATTTTTTCGGTGCTGTAAACACCACTAAGCTATACGGCACCTGAAAGAAAATACGCTTAATAAGATTTAATGGATGGGTGAGGAGGCTGAAAAAGGACGTCTACGTACTGCAATATCAGCGTTATCTTTCGCCCCGGAGCCATCATGTGCGTCGTGGCAAAGAAGCACGATTTGCTTCGAACATGTGTTTATTTTACAGTTTGCTTGTTGACGCCACTTCGAGAACGAAAAATATTACGCGGAGCTGCATTCTAAGTGTGTTGGCAACCTTGCCCCCAAACCTCGTTTACCTAGGCTTTCTGAGCGTTTTAAATTGCGAGGTCAGGATGGAAACCAATGCCACTAAATGGTCGTTCTATGTTCAGTCATGGAAGCACGATATGTTAGTTTAGACGTGTTTACTTGCTAAGAGACATATGGAATTTCAATAAAAACGATTGATGTCAGCAAAAAAAAATTCATCAGATTCCACGTACTTACGGAGTCGACGTTATGCAAAACATTCGAAAGGAAAGCGATAGTGTTGTAACCTATTTATTAAGCGACATGTCATGAAATGACGCTGAATATATGCGTAAGTGTTGAACGCACAGTTTTGTGGAAGAGTAGCAGATGTTCATATAACGGGTTTTTATACACCTGGGCTATGATGCCAAAAGTAACACGAGCATTCGCAACACAAGAAGCGATAAGCTGATATTAAGCGGTGGTGCTCACGATGGTGGCAGCTCTGGACACTGTCATATAAATCAGCTTCAGCGCATGACACCTAATTACTACTGACGTTAACTTGATGTTACAGTTGAAATATAGCAATACATTTGTAGTGTTTATAAAATTTAATAGCCAGCCCTGCAACCACAATTAACATCGGGGTCTACTTAAAATGTAGTTCCGAGACCCGGCCTCGCTCTTTAGTAGAATGCTTGATTGCCACGCAGAATAGTTGGGTTCGATTCCTGCTGGGACATTGACATTTATTCTTTGCATTCGTCATGTAAACCTTTCCGTTGTGGGGTTTTCGTTTACGCTCAGGCTTTAATATTGCGATTGTGTGTTGCCGTCGTTTCTGTGTAGATACTGTCACTCACCTGTGGCACATACCCGCATAGTAGTGGCACAATACCGCCCGTGGGTATATGCCACTGTTTGCCTAGGAGTGTTTGACGACGTACGTGACGAGATTCTGACATTATTCATTGCTGAAGCAGCGCATAATATTCGTCGAACCGTGTTACCCTCCCATACTACTTTTGGTTCACGCCAACTTAAGGTGGTGGTCACGAGAGCACCAGGACGTAAGCGGCTACATAGACAGATGTATAGATAGATAGATAGATAGATAGATAGATAGATAGATAGATAGATAGATAGATAGATAGATAGATAGATAGATAGATAGATAGATACTCAAAAGGCTTGCAGTTCGCATAGAAATGAATACCAGTGGCTCATAAAATGAAATTGGGAAGGTGACATACAAAGCAAGGCCAGTGCTCAAATACTCGCAAATTAGTGTGTTTAGCATTACAGGGCTGAGAGTACGAAACAAGAACAAAATGAACACGGATTCTACAACTTGTTCTCTTTAACATTAGTAATAATCATGTTACCATGAGTATTCATTGTCCCTGCAGGGTTGTTGATATTTCGCTCAAGTAGAGTCGAACATACTTCAAAAGAAACCCCAATAAAAAACCTAAAGGAAACTTCACAATTGCAAGCAAACAATAACTGCAAATTCATCAAAGAGTTATCAATATTATTTTGCTACTTCTTCACTACAGCCCCTCCACGGTGGTATAGTGGCTTAGGTACTCAGCTGCTGACCCACAGGTCGCGCGTTCTAAACCCGACGGCGGCGGCTGCATTTTCGATGGAGGCAAAATGGTGTAGGCCCGTGTGCTCAGATTAGCGTGCAATGTAAAGAGCCCCAAGTGGTCAAAATTTTCGGATCCCTCCACCACGTATCTCTCATTATGATATGGTGTTATGGAGAAGTTAAACTTCACATATAAATCAACTTCTTCACTACGTACACTTGAAAAGAGGTACTGGGTATCAGCATACTTAGTAATTACGATTTTTTAAGTAACAAGCCCGACACAGCGAAGATGCGCCTCGAGTGGTACTATAGTGAAGTATATGGAAATAAATACTACCCATGACAATATCATTGTTATCGGAATAAAAAGAACCAAACCAATTTTACCTAAATTTGCGTTCTTAGCAAGGGTGTTTCAAAAAATACCGGAGCTGTATTTTCGGATAAGCATCACGAATGTTATCAATTAAACAAATTTTTAACGCTTGAGACGTGCCTATTGCTGGCATGCATTTCTGGCGTGATCCGTAGTATTTAATGAACATAAATGTTCGGTGAACGTTTGCCTGAGTAAAATGTTTTGAACAACTAATCGACTGATTTCGGGCAGTTGGGATAAGCTTTCAACCAAGCAGCGTCGGCACTTGTGGCGTCTAGTTTTCGTATCTCATATAACATGTATGCCGTTACTTGGTCTAATACCTACAAAGAGGGTATGGCAAGGTCAAGTGCTTGCCCCGCCGCGGTGGTCTAGTGGCTAAGGTACTCGGCTGCTGACCCGCAGGGCGCGGGTTTGAATCCCGGCTGTGGCGGCTGCATTTCCGATGGAGGCGGAAATGATGTAGGCCCGTGTGCTCAGATTTTGGTGCACGTTAAAGAACCCCAGGTGGTCAAAATTTCCGGAGCTCTCCACTACGGCGTCTTTCATAATCTTATCGTGGTTTTGGAATGTTAAACCCCACAAATCAAAGGTCAAGTGCTATCCTGTTTTCAACTTTTTACAAAGGGTCCCACATAACTTGAGTCGAGAATTTGAAAGTGAAAGGCACTTAAGAAGCGAATTGAACCAAGCGCATACTACTCGCAGTAGCCATAGATACTCAGGCCAATTTTTTTATTTCTCCCCATAGTAAATAATTAATAACTCTTAGTTGCCTTGAATCCTGCGAAACGTGAAAATAAGCTTCTTGACGGACCGCAAGTGCGCTGCTATAGTGACGCTGTAGGCTTTCTTTAAAACGCGGAAAAAAGTGACAGCACTAGACGTATTGTACAGGAAACAATTTTGCCGGAGGTTTCTGAAAGTGTTCTACATCTCAGTGTTCATATTTTGGATTTCCAGCCCTTACCTAAAAATAGGTAATTAAAAATATAAATAAATAATATGGGGAGAAATAAAAAAATATCATGAGTACCTACAGGCTAGTACAAGTAGTACGCGTTTGGTTCAATTCGCCACTGAAGTGTCTTTCATGTCCACATTCTTGGCTCAAGTTATGTGGGACACCCTGTATATAATAAAGTCTGCAATATTTTGAGGACACAATTCACGGGTAGGCTTCATGAACTATTGGCGTTATTTTTGCAAATTTCGATCCTGTACTTCTTATTACTTGCTTCTGATGGTGCACTAAATTTCACACTACTTTACCAAAATGAGTATTTTTCAGAAAAACCAAAATCAGTTGTGACTGTGGTATTTAGCACGCTCATTAAACGTGATAGTGGTGCTAATACGAACCTTTAAAATTGTCTCCTAATAGCTTATCTCTCAAGAAAAGAAATGTTCTGCCTTATGACGTTTGATGAAATGGACTTTGCAATTATTTTTTTCTCAATTTTCACTTGAACATGAACGTTTTCAGTTCCCACTACTTGGAAGGGGTTTAGGTGTAGTCTGCAAAACTTGGAGCGCGGTCTGTTTGAAGATTTTTTAGGAGAAGTACAGCAAGTTCGAGAAATAATAAAAAGTTCTTCCTGAACTTAATGTTTAGGAACACATGCGAGACACTCTCACAACCTAAAGCCAAAATGTGCGATCAAAATATTTAAAAATGATAAGAAGTGAATAAATTCAACTGCTCAAGCCAAAATTATTCTTATAAGTACGTATACACACCGACACTGTGATAACAAAGGAAGCGTAGTCATTGGCGCTATCTTTAAATAAGCTCGAAGCACTCCAACGCTCTCTCAAATGCATGCTTTTGTGCCTAGAAGTGTGTATTATCTTTAGTATTAGGAAAACACCCACTTTGTTGGCCGTTATATTCTACGGTAATTTAACGCCGAGAGTTATCACGATTAGGCTCGTTACTATTCATGAGGTACAACGAGAGCCTGAATTTATTTGCATCTCTCGCTAAGTACATGTGTGGAAAGCTCCTTGCTTGATGTAGGTTTTCCTTCCCCCAAATGGTTGGCAATGACGCGTCGATTGGGACCAGAATGAGTGTTGTCATTACTTTCGTTGCGCATTCAATCTAGAAACGGAAGACGCATACCTTAAACCTATGCTTCTATGAATTTGCTTTGCTTGTCAAGGTCAACTTCTAAGTGTTCAGTTGTAAGTTGTTCTTGGTTTAACGCAATAACGTAAAGAGGTTGTTTTGCAGAAAATTTACTGTCAGCGTGGGCGTCGTTTGTTTGGGGGAGAAAAATCATAATTTCCGCTGCCGAAAACGGCGAAAGATGCAAGTATAGTAAACAACAACAATTCCAGGGTCCGAGCGAGGACCGCATGCGAGCCGTCTGCGTGAAAAACAGGTGTACCACTGAGCTTCGGGATGAAATTGGTTGCAACTGCTTTAAAAAAACACCGCATTAGCACCAAGACCATGAAATGTAAATCATGACATATATGTCATAGTTGGTATGTTAGGACTAGTCAGTTATGCTCGTCATGCAGCCTTGTTATGGCATAACAATTTTGGTATTGATATCATTATTCAAACGACCAGACTAGTTACAATTTCTAGGTAGATAAATAGATAGATATAGAGATAGATAGATATGCTGAACGTCGCCGAAGTTCGCTAAGAAATGCTTCACATTTGAAAGCACCATATAAATGTTATGCAGTAGAAGGAATCTGCTTAACACATGACATTTCGTGCGAAAAAAGCCTAAAATCACGACACGTGCCAAAACGTGTGAATTCACCACGAAGTAGGTGTTTAATGGCCCACTCATTACAAAGCGCACGTGCATATTTAAGCATTATCGGCAGCAGAACTTGCAACAACGTGACCGACTACGTAAATTCCTTTGGGACGTCTAGCGGGCCCTTCGATCATTCAGGAAAGAAATAATTATGGCACGGTGGGCACTTAGCAACTGTGTGCGCAATCAGCCTTCTTTGAAACGGCCGATGTTACGCGCACAGTCAATCGTTCCCTTGAGCCACGGCTCAACCATGCCACGAAAACAGATGTAGGGTAGCAGTTAAGAAGGTGATACGCAGGAGGACCGATCACGCTATCTCAAACCGCTCTTGATTCTGATGCTCAAGCGTCGTTCAGTTTTTTTTTCTTCTGCATTTACACAAGTTTTTGTGAAAATCTACTGCGTCGCGCCGTAATGGTCTGGTGACTAAGGTTTTAAGCTGGTGACACGCAGGTCAAGGTTCGAATCCTGGCTGCGGCGGCTGCATTTTAGATGGGGGCGAAAATGCTTTAGACCCATGTGCTCAGATTTAGGTTGTCAAAATTTCCGGAGCCCTCTACTACGGCGTCTCTCATAATCATATGGTCGTTTTAGGATCTTAACGTCCACATATCAATCATTATAGCAGGAAGTCTACTGCAAAAACATTGTGATCATGCTTAGAAATTCCCACCACACGAGATGATAGTATTAGTAACACTCGCGCAGCATTGCATCACATTTGTGGTTCGTAGCAACTCAGCTACTACATGATAGTTTGCGTTGTTTCTTTCTAACTACATAAAACACGCTGTCATGTCTGCACAGCTAGCAAGTCATATTTTCGTGGCTAGATGAAGTAAATTGGCCACGTTACTCAAGTAATATACTGCACCACGAGGAGTTATAAAATAAGGCTGAAGGATGTCTCCTTCCGATTCTATGAGCTCTGGCAACTCGTGCATTGACCTAACCAAAGGGTATTAAGGATTAAGACAAACGATAAAGAAACGACCGCATTTTTTTCTCAATGCTATGAGGGGCCCGGATCGATCAAGCTTTTCGTTGAAAAGCACTCCATGACCGTCCTTGTCCGTTTGAAGTTCTTACGAAACTGCCTTAACTAAAAGGCCGTTTTAGGGAGTAATCTTGGAAGCCCTTTGACCCGAACTACTATCGAATTCGGCAGGAGTGCCATCAACGAAAAAAAATGAATGACACAAATACGCTCCAGATATAAGACCCTCAAACGGTTAGAAGTGCGTATATAAAAAGAACGGAGATGTTACGATCGCACCTGAACGTTATCATTTTTCCCCGAGTTTATAGAAAAAAACACTGCTCTAAGAATACTCTCTATATTTTTATTTGTGATTCTTCAACACCATCAAGGTTGAACGTAAAACACATATGTGCTTTATTGTGCTGCTACGCATCTTGTTCTATTGATCTTTCAGTACTTCTTTTGCTCTCACTCCTTTTTGAACGAACCTTCTAATTTTACGCCCATCTCCCTTACAAGCAACTCGGTGTAAACTCCTTGAGCACATCCTCCTTAACCATATAAACACTTAAAGCGAGCAAAATAACATTCTATCACCAGCGCAGCACCAATTCCGACAGATTATCCCAGTCCCTCAACTTGTTTAACATATACATGACATCTCATGTAGTTTTGATCACGAACATGAGACGGGCCTCATCTTTTGTTAATGTTTAAAAGGCATTTGATCACCTATCACATCTAAAATTATTACTAAAATGTAAACAACATTTAGGCGAGAGGCCAGTAAGTAGATATATAAAGGCTACATCTCGAACTGAAAGCCATTTGTACAAATAACTGAACTAGTTTTAAACTCACTCTTGTCACCTCTGAAGTTGCCAAGCGTAGCGTTTTCGGCTTGAGCTCTCTTTTTCAACGTCACAGTTAATTACTCACCGACGTTTTCGTCAAAATAAAACTTTGAACCATTTCAAAAATGTCCTAAAGACAGTTTCTGTCTTGGTGTGCCAACTGGCAAGAGCGTTATTGTAAAAAAAAAGTTCCTTGCGAATAATAAGGAAACACAACTTAGATGAGTTTCCTTACTCCTTAAATGAAAACCCAGTAAAAGTGGTTTCGTAGTACAAGCACATTGACTAACAATGAACACTGAACTAGATGGGATTACCATGTCAATAATATTACCTCAACGGCGCTTCGGCACCTTCTTTTCTTTGAGCAAAGCTTTCATCAAGCACCCGTGAGACTAATTTACTAGCTTATAATACACTCATAAGGTCAGTATTAGAATATGATATTCCAGCGTGGTTTCCATCATCCAATAAGTTATTTGCCTTCATAGACGGATTACAAAGGGAAGCATTTAGATTGAGCTTCAATAAATATCAGCTCATAGGCTCACCCAGTGTTTTATTCCAATCGACCAGATTTCTCGCATTTGCAAATCGCGCTACACTTGCATGACTGAAATTGCTTCATCAATTACTTCACTACAAGGTAAATGTTTTCACTTCTATATAAATTTGTATTGCAGACATTGGAATAACTTTACCAAAGCATTCATACACCCTAAGCGATTATCACTTTTATACTTATCGCTTTAAATACTCCTTCTTTCTGATAGCCATAAGGCAAAGGAAAAACTCACCTTTCACTACAACCAACACCCACTCGGTAAACACTTTTCAATCACTACTTGAAAAGTACTTACATTACACACAAACATTAAGCTACAAATATTTTTCACCATTCCTTAACGATTGACCTTACCCTTAGTACTTCTACCGCTACCCACATGACACTGTCATTGCAAGTATGCCTTTTTTCTACTTTTTTTCGGTAAAACTACGCACGATTGACTTTGATTGCATATTTTAATCGTAAATACATGGGTGTGTTATAATGCCTAAATGTTTTACAAATTGGTTTTACAGTTGTGTATTGATGTCTTGCAAAAGTAATGTTTATATTATTTTTACAGTTCCATTAGTGAAAAACTGTTTTGTTATTCTTCATGAATTATGCTTACATTTTTTAGCTATTATAAACTTATGAATCTTTCCCTTCCAGCAATAATTTCTAACGAGATATGCAGTATGAGCTAAATAAATAAAAACATTAAATTATATAGAAACCTTGGTGTCTCTCAGTCGAAAGAAATAACAGACCTATGGTAGAGAGGGCGAAAGATCCAAATGACCTCTGCTACGGAAATTTCATGTGATTGCCACTTAACCTAGATCGTCATCGTCATCGTCATCGGCAGCCTAATTACGTCGACTACCGGACGAAAGCCTCTCCCATGATCCGCCAGCGATCTCATTCTTGTCCTCTCTGCTGCCACGATATACCAGCGAACTTTTTAATCTCCTCGGCCTACCCCACTTTCTGTGTGCCCTTCATGCGTTGGCCTTTTCTGGAAACCAGGCAGTTTCCCTAATTATCAGTGGTTATCCCACCTACATGCTACGAGTTCAAGCTGAGTAAATTTCTCCTTCTCAATTTCAAGTATCTTATCTTCAACTCCAGTTTATTCCTTGAGAAAGTATCTTCTCTTCTTTTGTCTTAGTGTTACAACTACCAATCTCCTTTCCATCGCTCGCTGCGTCGTCCTCAATTTAAGCTGAACCCTTTTTGTAAGCCTGCAACTTTCTGCTTCGTACGTAAGTACTGGCAAGATGCAGCTGGTATATACCTTCTTCTTCAGGATTTGTGGCAGATTACCATTCATGATTTGAGAATGCTTGCCAAATAGGATCCACCCCATTCCTATTATTCCAGTCAATTTCACTTTCATAATAAAGCACCGCGGAAACTACCTTTCCTAAGTGGACACATTTCTATACAAATTCCAGCGTCTCTACACCTATGATAAAGTGGTGTTTTTTCCATGACTGTTGCACATTACTTAGGTTTCGTGCATATCAATTTTAAGACCTACTCTTCAGCTTTCTTTGTCCAGTTCTGGAATCAAGAGCTCTAATTCATCCCCCGAGTTAATCGTTAGGGCAATGTCAGCAGCGCATAGCAGGTTACTAAGATACTTTTCATTAGCTATTATCTCTAACTCTTCTCATTGTGGGGTCCTGAACACCTCCTGTAAACATGCGGTAAATAGCAATGAAGAGATCGTCTCTTCCAGCTCTACTCCCTTCTTCATTGCGATTCTGTCGCTTTTTTAAAGCAAGCTAGGGTGGCTGTCGATCCGCTGTAGATTTCTTATAGTATCTTTATGTAGGTTTCGTCGATACCCTGATTGAGTATTTCCTGCATCACTGCTGATGCCTCGACTGAGCCAAGCATCTTCTCGCAATCTATCAAGGGTATGTATAGGGGTTGGTAGTACTTTGCGTATATTTCTATCACCTGACTGATAGCATGAATATGGTCTATTACTGTGTAGCCCGTAGTAAATGTTGTTTGGTACTTTGTTTGATTAAATTTTATTGTCCAGTGAATTCTATTAACTATTGCTTTTGTAAATTGTTTGTAGAGAACACAGTAAGCTGATCTACATGTAATGTTTCATGTCATTGACGTTACTTTTTTATGAATTGAGAAGATGTCGACGTTCTTCCGAGATTCGAGTACCCTTCCCATCAAGAGACACTTGGTATATAAGGTGAATTTTTTCTAGCAAAATTTGTCCTCCAACTTTCAGCAGATTCTTTTCCTCACCAGATTCCTCACCAACAGCTTTGCCTTTTTGCATTACTTCTAGAACTTTCATTACTTTCTTTGTCGTTACTGGTTGGACATAAAATTCATCTGAGCTTTTATTGCATCTTAGGCTGTCATCTTGATTGTTTCAGCTTCTGTACCCCTCTCTTTAGAACTCCTTCGCCACCCAAACTATCCTATTCATTTTCGTTATGATATTGCCTCTCTTTTGCTAAATGCACACAAGCAATATTCGTATACGTACAAGTTTGCCTTCGCAGCTTCTAGGCTTCTGCCACTTTTTAGAGCCTGCTTGTTTTTTACTATGTTATACCTCTTGAAGTCAGCAACACTACACCTATTGAATAACTTCGAAAGCTCCACTAGCTCAATTTTATAGGTTGTGTTTGAGGTTTGCATGGTTTTTCTTCAATTAGTGAGATTTTTTTGTATCCTGAGATAGTTTGCTGCGTCCTGTCTAGTCATTGTACCTCGGACTTCTATCTCATGCCCTTTGATGATACTAGTAAGATTATCGTTCATTGTATAAACGCTAACATCGGGTACCTCTTTTAGGAACGCTAATCTATTCTTAACCGAAACAATGAATTCCTGTATTTTCCTTTTCACCCCTAGCTCATACACTGCATTCATTGGTTTCTTGTGTATCATTTTACGCCTTTGCTTTTTCAGGTCTAGACGAATATGAGGTCATACTATTCGGTAGTGACTGCACCACGATTTCCTAACTGCTTCTAGATGCTGTGCAATGACTGGGTGTGCACACATAACGAAGTTCATTTCATTTTTATTATCGCAACTAGAACTTTCGGTTAGCCCATTTTCAGTACAAGATGTGCAAGATCCATAAATTATTAAGCTCTGCAAATTCTAAAAATTACTTCCCTTCGGCGTTTCTAGAGCAGATGACAAATTACCCCCTTCATGGTCTCCTGTCAGTTTCTCGCCTACTTTAAAAGAAATTCCGCCATGAGAATAGTGTACTCTGACTTTACTTTAATAATGGCTGACTATACGTGTCCATCGTTCAACCAAATGATCATCATGACTTGATGTAGCCGCGAGGCATGTACCACCTTCATCTTGTAACTTTCATTAAACCTAATGATTATACTAAAAACGCTCTCACTGATGCTAAAGCATTCTTCTATGCTGCCAGTGATGTTCTTGTGTATAAGAAACACCGCACTAGTTGTTTTCTGTCAACTAATCCACGATTAATCCACGGTAGCGAAGGAACGTGCCAGTTCTTAAGCACTGTATAAGCTTCGCGTATTCTCCTAACTTCGCTGAGACCCAGTACATCCCATTTAGCACCGTAAAATTCCTCGAAAAAAGCAGCTAGATTTGCCTCTCTTCCTAGCGTTCTAGCGTTGAAGGCAGCCAAGTTCAGCTTCGAATGGTGGCCTATTGAGACCGAGAGATTCTTGGCATCCTCCACTGCGTCGCAGCTTTCACCGCCAGCTTGAACAGTTGCTTCGCAGCCGCTGGAAACTGAGGGCCTAGGGTTACT
Organism: Rhipicephalus microplus; assembly: GCF_013339725.1. Lineage (NCBI taxonomy): Eukaryota > Metazoa > Arthropoda > Arachnida > Ixodida > Ixodidae > Rhipicephalus > Rhipicephalus microplus. Next base: position 70,636 of record NW_023611525.1, on the reverse strand, counting down.
TTCTGCCTTCGAGGGAAGGGTTGGCCAGGTACAGCACCAGGATGGCCAATCCTGCTCTCGCGACAAGGGCATTACCGGGAGGTTGTCGCCAGTGAGGCTGCACCCCAGATCTTTTTTTCTGTTTATTTTTAAAACGATTGCGTCATCACGATTGGAAATTGTCTGGAACGGGCATTCGAACCAATGTTTCTCTTTGTATGCTAGGCTGCTGCACTATCACTAAGTAAGAAGTTCTGTTGCACTTTCCTAGTGCTGTAGGATACCAACTTACCGCCTATCAGTTCTGAACTTCACACTACTCGTTGCTTACCTGACCTTCTCTTAGCTGTTGGAAACACCATATTTGTTATAAAGAAACGGCGTGGCTTTGAAGTTCTGATCTTCTGAGCTAAGGGTGGGTTAGAGCTCAGAATCGCCACCTTCCTTCTCAAGCGTTTATTCTCTTCTAACGGCTTTCTGTCTGCCTCAATTTTGACATTGTGGGCTTAATCGTGCCCGCAAAGTCGAAGTTTTTCTGATTTAGAGAGGTAGAACTCCTAATTTGACGTTGTCAGTCAACTGACGAGTTTTGAGAACTACTTCTATGTGATTGTTACGTTGAGTGTATACGCCGCGGGCGGTTTGAGTGCACGAAAAGTGAACACGAAAATTTGTAACTGGTAAAGTATGCGCTGGCGCTGCCTTTTCTGCTGTATCGCCTTTTGTTGGTGTTTTGGGGTAATAGTTTAAAATTTTAGAGATCATCAATAAGTCCAAAGAAGGTTTAAAATTTATTCAAAGCAAGCTACTATCCTTCTCATACTGGGCTCGTGTGCTGCAGTGTGGTTTGTGTCGTCTTGTGCATGAATTTGGCACTAAGAATATCTGACACGCCATGCTCAAAGAGATCAAATTAAAATCAGAAGTTGTTGTGAAATGTATTTGCTCAGATAAGGACAATATTTTAAGTGTTTACTTTGAGCAGGTCATGCATCCAAGTAATGTACATTCACGCACTTCATTGATTTCCGCTTTGTATTCGTATGCCTTTTGACAAATTTTGGGGATAATGACAGCGAAGTCAACGTGTTTTGGGAAGAAAGACATTTCTTACGCCAATGTTAAGAAAAGAAAAGAATCATTCTAACAATTGTACAACCGCATACTACAGCGTTTTTACGTACCACACGCCTATGTGACACAGCCTGCTTTACTGATATCCAGCTACAGCTCAAATGAGTTCCACATGTGGCTTAGTCATTCCACGCACCTTTTAAAAAATTACGATACCCCAAATCATAGCAAATAATACCGGAAGAATGCAAAGACTATCAATGAATACTACACTAGAGGATGTAAAAAAGTAACTGGTTCGCGGTGGCGAGGCATTTCATAATACGTAAGTGTAGCTGCACTAGAAACTTGCCTGCGTTCCTAATCACCTTTTCGTCTTAACCCCGCTGAGCAGCCTTCAATTGCGTTATTTTCATGCATGAGAAGTTCCAGTTTGTTCTTTTTTGTTGCTCATCGCGTTTTTTTTTATGATAGCTTGTGCCTTCACTCACTGCTTCTCTTTTTTACCTGCTCCCCGTTACCAAGCATGTAGGAACGAGTTTGCAGGCGCACTCGTTTTCCCCAAGCAGGCAGTATACTTGAGAAACAGCTGTGTCATGACTGCGCCGCTTTTCGGCTGACAGCTATGGCTTTTACGGTGGTTTGTGGGGACGTCAATTTTTGTTTTCCAGTGAGATTTTCCGAATGTTTCTTGCTGGTGCTTCCTTATAGTTCCTCAAATTGAGGAAAAGCTGACTAGGTTTTTTTTGCGTGTCTTCAAGTTGCAGCAATGTATGCTGCCGCAGACCAAGTGTGAATCGTCAGAAGGCATATAGCATGTTCGCATTATCATGACAAGCTTGAAAAATTGATTATTCTTTTTATAGGTATTTTGATAATATAGTGAACTTGATTTTGGTGTTGTCTTGTGTTGGGACAAGTTTGTTGCTTGATTTTGGCGTTGTTTGTTGATAAAAGTGAGTAAAGAACCTTTTTATAATTTGATCACCCTAGAAAAGTGTGCAGTCAATATTCTTCTGATAGCTTTTTAGGATGCTACAACAATGCAGTTGGGCGTACTGTTACTACTCGGGTGCCTTCTCGTTTTTTTTTTGCAAATTCTACGTATAAGTCTTTTTGGTAATACATGTCTCTGCATTATGCAATTCAGCGTTTGCATCTGTCTCTTGGTTTAAAGCGGCATTCCCAAAATTTTGTGGGTGGATGAACGTTTCAGTTAAAAACTCTTTATATACTTTTTTATAAAGCCTTTCCCAATAAATGAGAACTAGTTTTTTTATGCAATAATGCTGAAGCTAAAATATAGCCCACAGAAAATAACGAACAGAATGAAGCTGAAAAATTGCCCGCAGCTTCCCTCGGGGGAACACTGAGGAGGATGCGGACCATATAATTGGTTAACGGGGTGTTAAAGTGCGACTTACTTGGGTCGATGGCTAAATTGGTTAACGTGGTTGTGAAATGGGGTGTTAAATTGCGACTTACTTGGGTCGATGGCTAAATTGGTTAACGTGGTTGTAGGAGGGGGTGTTAAATGAGTGAACACGTACACACGTATGCGAAAGGGCGGCGCTGGTCGAAGGGACGTCGTTCATTGTGTTTGTGGATTCGTTGGAATTCATTTCACCGCGACCTTGGACGTCGATGCGCCGTACAAACCAACCGACGAGCGGCAACTGAGCGAGCGAGCGCCGACCTTGAGTATATATACAGCACGACGGCGCATGCACTGTCAGCTGTTGAATGTTCTCGAAGCGCGACGCCACATGCGCGTCCACTGGAGAATCAGGAGAATTGTAGATGTCGAACGCGGTGTGTAGAGGAGGAAGGGTGCACAGATGGTGGAGGAGTGAAGCACGCGCGGTGTGTAGAGGAAAAAAGGATGCACAGATGGTGGAAGAGTGGGCGACGGCGCGACGGCGCATGCGCGCGCGTCAGCTGTCGAATGTTCGAGAAGCGGTGCGGACGGCGCGGACGGCGCGGACGGCGCACTACAAGGCGCGAGTATAAGATGCTCCGCATCTAAAAAATGTCTGTCCTCACTCAGTGGGTTAGGTAATCATAGTCTGCCACGAGCAGAGCACTTAGGAATACCTACTACACTGCAACTACAGAGGCTAATTAACCGGAACCATGATGTATAAATCCAAAGATTTTTGTTTTGGTTCAGTCGGGCCTTCCACTGATGAAACGTATGTCTTGGTATCCGGTTCGACCATCTGTAGCTGATTGACCAGGTAGGAGGGTGGCTAAGACCAGTGGTGTCACCGACTGAGGCGACAGCAATGAGAATGACTCACGCTTTATGGTTGTTTCTCTGCTCTGTTCTTCCGCGAAGGAATGTTGCTGATGATTGACCTATTGTATCGGATATTTATGTAGCAATCATAACGCCGATTGTTTTGTTCACTCGGACGACCACAGACACAATTTTAAGCACCAACACAGGGTTGCATTGCGTAACCATGCCCACGTGTAACAATCTAAACGTGGATTGAAAAAACTATCATCTCCCCAATGTCCTCAATCCACAGTAATCTCAGCCTTACCATATGCATAGATAAGTTAGATGGATGGTGTTACACCACAAATAGTTTCGGACATGACAAGTGGTTCTTCAAATGGTTCTATGAAAACACTCAGCCAGTCTTGTGCGCTGGACAATGCTGAAGGTTGTGTCAGTATTCATGTATCTCGTTCTTCCCCTTTCAGCTACGCCGATCCACTTTCACGTTTTATGGCGAACAGAGAGAAGATTCTTGTGGGGAGCAAGATCACCACGGAGCCCTCCAACATCTTTCTCACGCAATCTGTGAGGGCTTTCATTGTCTCCCTTTTATACATATGTGCCTCGTTTTCCGCCATCGGCATGTGAAGTATGCCGGCATGCTGTAAAACTGCCATCTCCGTGCGCAAGGATGGCAAAAAACCACAGTATCAGCCAGGGGCACGCAAGTTTTTGCTTCTTGAGATGATGCAGGTGCATCCAGAGTGCATTACAGCTTGCTAATTCAGAAGATCATAGCTCCTCCTCACGGCTGTATGTGTTACAGAAAGGCGTTTTATATAAGCTAACTGCCATTTATTGAAAGCAGACCTTCGAAGCTATTTATTTCCTGTATTTATTGTCTGCTGAAGACTGTACGAAACTGGGCTTTTTAATGATAGCAAAACAACCATACTTTAACAGCAAACTGATTGTGGCGTTGTGATTTCACACCTCTGAGAGTTTATGGGCTATACTTTGTGCAGCCCGTACTACCTAAGTTCAGTAGGACTTCTAAGCGCGTCCTTCACAGCTGTTTCAAGCTCTATTTTGCTCTACCTGTGTAGTGCTCCTGCCTCGTCACATACTATCACACTGCCGTTACTTGAAGTTTTTCTTGCGATATCCAACATATATATGAACACTCTCGGCTCGAATTTGGCGCTGGCGTCGTCGTCGGCGTCGATGTCATGTGCCGCATGTGTATACGTTTCTATATATATGAAAAAGCAAGAAAGAAAAAACTCTAGAAAAACAATTGCCCCGAATCTGCATGTTACACTTCATATGTCGTCGAAAGACGATAGTCTTGCGTCCGGAGAGAGTGAAAAATATGTTTATTTGATGTTCTTCACAAGAAAATTGGTGAATGGTATTCTGTAGGCGCTGCGTTGGTGCCTCTAGCATGTAGCGGAGGCGAACGAGCGCATCGAGGCACGTTAGACACGAGCGCCATCTGGCAGTTCGAAAACGAAGGAAGGCGTGCACGCCCGCGGAGAAAGATGCGCGATTGTCTCGGATGTGATAAGGTATATACGCAAAGCGACGGGTAGGTGCCACCACCATCTCGACTTAGCCAAAAGTTGGAAGCACTTACCTTTTTGAGCATCGCGTTGCTCTGTCAGCGCAGCATGATAAACACTACGGTCCTTAGAATTACTTGTGTGTGCCTGCTCTGGTATAAAGGCACACATACAAAACATCGACGTGTTGTTATGGTGCCAATGATATGCGCAATAAGTGTTTGTAATTCAGAATTGCAAAAGTATGAACGCTGAGCCTTGAGCAATATTGGTGGGTGCTGTGGATGCTGTTGGCAGTTTGGTGCCGTTTATGGTATCGGTAAGAGGGCAAACGACAAATGTACAGACAGACAGACCAAACTTTTCGCGTCGAAGGTCCCGAAGAAAGACTATCGTCTTTGAAACACTCCGGCGCGCGGAATCAAAAGTGGGACCTCTGCATCGTGAAAGCAAGGTGTTAGCCACTGAGCCACCCCGGAGCACCCCTTTCACCGTTCAAACGGCGAGGTAGTTATATCTACCACTTACCTGCTGCTCACGAGCATCTCAGGGGAAAGGGGGGGGGGGGTATTGTGTTCTCAGCATTACCAGCAAGACGGCGCAATAAGCGCACGTCGCCAAATCGTACGGCAGCTCCCGCTCTAATTTCTTACGCGTACTTTGCCCAGCTTATAGAAGGAAGCGACGCTCCCTCACGCGCCCTTATGACGCGGTGGCGAGGAGGGGAAGGTCGTACGTCTTGGCTGGCCCCGGGCTTTACCTGGAACGATTCTGCGGCAGTTACCGCGTGCACAAAGGTCACTGCAATCATTTCAGTCTGCGTTTGAGAAAAGCGCGCGCTTTTCAGACACAGCAACGTAACAAATGAGACAATCATTCGCGTGCATCCGTACCTATGAGTACGTTTTCTGCGTCATATCTGCGTGAGGAACGGGGGGTATGTTTCGATCTGCTTTCAATTTTGCGGGTGACCTTTCAATATGTTGGTATTGCGTTCATTGCTTCGCCTTTCCTGCAAAGCTGTGACTTTTTTTTTACACACAGGATAATGTCTTAAATATTGTATAATGCTGGCGGGAGCTTTAGAACGTCTGTGCTTTGTGCAGTGCAAGAGAAAAGAGAAATTTCACCTTCTTCGTGGCATTGTTTGTAATTCATGATTTCGAGGTGCCTGCAGACACAATGCAAATACTTTAAGTCGGCACTCTGTTTTTCTTGTCAGTTTTTCACAGGCTTTACTTGTTCGATCACTCAGTAATGACCAGAATTGATGATGCACGAAGCGCTCCACCGTCGAGTACCAGAGCAGAATCCTTAGGCGGCAATATACTGAGCGCGTCCGGTCCTTTTTTGTATTTGCGTAGCTTGAATGAATCTTAACTAAAATAAAAAACTTCACTTTAGGTTCAATGCTTTGTATGCATCTTTAATATGAACACGTGACGTCAGTGTTTCAGCCGATTGGAAGCCCTCAATCGCAATCAATTGTCACATGCTCAACGGCCTTTTATTTTCCAACTCCAAATACCTCTAGCCAAAACACGGCTTTTGTTCCATCTTTCGGAAATGCAACTCCGTCTTACTTGGTTTAGCTTAATAGTGGCAGAATCTATGTGCATTACGCTCACCAATGTTTCGTGCGTGGGACCTTTTGCATATTCACAATTTTCACCGATATTTGTAATGCGCGAGAGGCGTGTCTGAACCTCATACCGAGAAGCTGATGCAATGAAGAGTGTCGGCAATTCCGAGTTTCGCACGTTTATATCACGCAACTATACAAGAAAGTGAGAGGGTCATGTATTACAGAAACATAAAAGCGCGTCATGCACCTATTGAGCCTTCTAGCTTGAACACTAGAGAAGAGAATTGAGTATTTGAGTAATTCTATTCATTTTCTGTCACACTTAAAGTGAGATCAATGACCACGGTAGTAAGCCGCATCAGTTAACTTACGTTCAAGTCTTGTTCATAGGCTGATAAAAATGTGAAAATCGCTCACCGACAAAACACATTTTGAACTTATGGCTCAGTCGGGCTTTTACCAACAAAAGTTTTTGTCAACTGTACAGATTCGAACCCTTGTTTAATCAACGTTTTTGCAAGTGGGCTTCCACGCCCTCGAGCTCACAGGAATATTACTCAGGCAGACGCACGCTCAACTCGAGGCCTATTGTATGCTTCATTGAGTCTGATTCAATCGATCTTTAAGTGTGGAAGAGCATGTTGACCAATTTCAGCTATTGTGTCAGTGCTCTTTCGCAGCTAAAGTTGGTACAGTCTGTGCTAGTGCAGCTCACGGCTATAAGTATTATGCCGTGAAATACAAGGTAGAATTGATTAGAGTTCAGTAACAATTTTTAGCAAGGCGTGTCTCATGTGGCATAACTAATCAACGACTTTTCGTGAAGAAAGTTTATTAGAGAAATCAGGGAGGTCCCAGCTCACGGCGTATATTATATGAACTGAGGTGGCACGTGAAAGGTGTAGCGCTGAAGTATGTGTGACTAGGCGAGAGTAGACGTGTGCATACACGTCAACTACTATAAGGCTTATAGCAATGCTGAAGTTCGGTAGATGGAGTCTGATGTCGGTAAATAAACGTTGAACTCAATGGTGAAATATTTTTTGCCCTTAGGACTCACTGGGACTCATACTGACCGTACGACTCTTAATTCATGGCGAAGCTGTCATGACAACAGCACATATTCGTGTTCTCGACATGCACATGCAAGAAACGGGCAGCGTTTGCATGGTGCTTTTCAAAATCAAGTGCGCGATAGCCGCATTTTCAATAGAGGCGAAAGTGCTAGAGGCAAGTGTGCTTAGATTTAAGTGCACGTTAAACAACCCCGGGTGGGCGAAATTTCCGAAGCCCTCCACTGTGGCGTCACTCATAATGATATGGTGGTTTTCGGATGTTGACCCCAACAAATTTTATTATCAAACAAAAGTGCACATCAAGCAGCATCACCGACTGCATAAAAAGAATCACATGCATCAAAGAAGAAATGGGGAAGACAAACATCTAGGGATTGATACTCATTTGTTTCCTTATTCACAAACCACGCACGCTGCCCCATCAAGTCACGTGCCACAGTGTTGCTGACAAGGTGAACAGATTGAGTCAAATCACGTGTAAGGCTTAGGGCACCAGCCCAAAGTGCCTATTCAAGTTAGGAATGCACAAAATCCATGAGGAACTCGCTGCAGACAGGATAATTGTTAAGCGAGAACGCCTTATCGCGACGCCCGCAGGGACGTGTGTCTGTTAAGATGCCTGCATTGCTAATCGGCGGGAACGAGACTGCGAACTGCTACCACACGGAACTGCACGAAACACGTCCCACATGTAGATCTCAATCTACGTACCATGCCCACTACATACCACGTCCAAGACAGAAGGAGCCACGGCAACAGGCTTCTGCTAAGACCGCAGGCCGCCCAGCCACTTATTTCGTGCATGCCGTGCTACAATACTGTGCTCCACTTCCCCTGGTCATGAAACAGTACAGGAACGCCATCATCGCGGCTGCATCATTATGCTTTTTCGTTCAGCGCAATCACGAAAACCACGGCCATCACTCTGGCCATACGAGCCACCATAGTCAAGTAACAACCGGTATGTATATAGACTCGTAGAAGTGCATGTGTACCTGTGGAGAGTTTTGCCAGCCAGCGTCCAACGCATCTTCAGGTGACCTTCATACAGGACTATGGAATAACCTGTTGCCCATCACAAGCTGAAGTTAAGGGGAACGAATAAGTGCATCGCGTGGCTTGAGACATGACTGACCAAGCCACGGCGCGCTATGCCCTTAGAAACGTCACCACATCCGGCACGCAAAGCGAAGTGACACAATTGCGAAGGTTAGACTACTTCTCACGCCAAGATCCATAAGGGCTAGGCGATTGATTGCACCAACTTTTCGCCAACACAAGCCTCCATTATCAAATACTAAACAGCACGTATTACCACGGACGCCAGAAAAAATTTCATTGGTGTGAAGACATACCAACACACCCAGAAGCACACAACGGGGTGCCGTATCGCCACTAGTGAAAGCCTCACTCACAGACGGGTCGTGGAAGACACGACTGCTTGATCTGAACTTGGAATGTCAGCTGGCAACCCTCGTCTAGGTCCGGCGTTTTGCAAAACCAGTGGGCCTTTGTAGTAGGGGCTCCGCCAGTATGATCCTGTGCCACCTATGCGCTAAAGGAGTTGTTTTTGTTGAATAACTTTCTGCTGCACTGCGTCAGATTCATTTAGAAAACTGAAGATAGATACTTCAGAAGTTAACAAAACTTAGTGTCAATGATGTTTAGTTTTGCTCTGTACAAGTTAGGGTGAAGTAGGTAATAGTAGGTAATTTTTTTGTTCCTCGTAACCATTCGGCGCAGAATGCTAGGCACTGTAAACACGAACATCATCATGTGGAGTAGGTTCGTTTTTCCGCCCTCTTTTAGCCGGCCCACATCAATCTTTTACGCTACATTTAGTTACGCAAATCGGTAGTCCCGAAGACTACCAAAGCGTTTTTATCACCGTTTGAGGTGACGACTTATTAGGCGCATATTTGAAACATGCAATAAATATACTAAGCCAGGCATAGCATTAAAAAAAATCTGGTATTGAACTTGCTTACACGGTAATTTAGTCTTGGTTCCTGTTACTCTGTTGCGTGCAAGATAGATAAACTCTAGATTGTAAACTGTTTTCCTTGTCTCATTTTCCAGATAGCGGCCTAGTTCAGGTATGAATTTATAGAAATTGTTTAAATGGTTGGGCAGTATATTTGACGATAATCATAATCAAGCGAAATAAAACAGAGAATCAAGCAGTTTATTCGTAAGCCTAACTGTAAAACAGACTTCTATATAAGCTCTTTCGGCTCTATGACCAATATTACCTCGCAAGACACACTTTCTGGCAAAGAAAGCTATGAAATTTCTTTAAGTCTTTCTTGCTTGCAGTAGCCGTGCCAATAAGTCACAAAGCTATCACTAAGACGTTGTTTTTTTTTTAATTTGGTATCCAAAAAAATGACGAGAGCTCTGTTCTAGACAGGAAGCGAAATAGATGGTGAGTATAGAAGATATGAAAGAAAACCCAATACCCTTACATAGAAGAAGATCGTAGATTCATTTGCATAATTTTGTGCATTCTGCGACACCACGTCGTTGTGGCGGGCCTATAGACCTAACAGTTATTTTATTTAGGTGTGGATATTTAAGCAAACCTGAAGCACTTTTACTTCCCTACACTGCAAGAAGAAATAGAAAGGGGATACTGTGGTCTATGTAAGAACAGGTGAAACAGATCTGTTTTACCTGTTAATCATAACAGGTCCGGGCGTTCATTGTGTACCACAGCTGGAAGTGCATTGTGGTAGAGTGTTTTTTTTTCACAGTTGGTGATGTGTTCATCCGCACCCCTCTCGTCGAGGCTCTTTGTGCGACAAATATGGCGAAAGCTTAGACTTGGTGGGGGGCTCATCAGGACAGGTGTTCTCCCACTTTCTCAAAGGGCCTTCTTGGGCCTTTGAAAACGGGTACACTCTATATCGCTATCCTGTACTTGACATTCATGACGCCGTACGTAAGTATGTACTCCTTCAACTCTGCCCTTCCGTCTTGCTCTTCCCTCACCATCGCTTCTTTCTCCAACCTATATATATATACACTTCGTGGCTGTGCGCTTTACGTTGTTTGCCTGCGTGACGCCAAGTCACCACATGAATCGACAGTATGTTACAACAGCACACGACATCATACTGTTATAATACACACGCACTGGCTTCAGTACTAACCCCATTCAACACTTCACCCTACATAAAAATCAGAATTCATGCGCTCTACAGAGCCATTTAAAAACAACCCTCGAGATGAGAAGTAATTTTTTATTGAAAAAAAATCTCAGTATATTACAACACTGCGGAAAACAGAAGGGGCACCGTTCCTAATACGAGAATTGAAAGAGAAAGTGGGAAATTGATAGTAAAGAAGCACCACTATGAACTATTCCCAAAAAAAAAGAAAGAAAAAGAGAACGCTACATTTAGTTACGCAAATCGGTAGTCCCGAAGACTACCAAAGCGTTTTTATCACCGTTTGAGGTGACGACTTATTAGGCGCATATTTGAAACATGCAATAAATATACTAAGCCAGGCATAGCATAAAAAAAAATCTGGTATTGAACTTGCTTACACGGTAATTTAGTCTTGGTTCCAGTAGATTGTGTCGGCAGTAATGTTCGTAATACTTAATGGCACAATCAGTTTTGCAGTCTACCACATTAGCAAGTGCTGGGCATCAATGAGGCACCGAGTAAATACTCTCTTCTTTGCATGTTCACTGTATTTCAGGAAATCACCTTGAGATCCAGCCGACTTCATGCATTACGGCTGCGTCGTGGGCATCCTATATCACTGCCTTTTTCTGGGAAGAACTGATTTATGGCTAACTTTGCTGCTATCTATTGATCGGCATATCAATTTCAATAAGCAGGAAAACTAATATTAGAGAAAGAAAACAGGCTTCTTTCACTTCACAGAAAAAGAAGGAAATAGGGGTTTGTCTCGGAGCCTGCATATGCATATGTCCCTGTGTAACGCACCAGCCGCAACCAGCTAGTTTCAATGAAAACGATAGATTTCCAGCACAACGCCCGTGTTGCGCTTATTTTTTTTGTTCCTCGTAACCATTCGGCGCAGAATCGCTAGGCACTGTAAACACGAACATCATCATGTGGAGTAGGTTCGTTTTTCCGCCCTCGTTTAGCCGGCCCACATCAATCTTGCACGCACACAGGAGAAACTCATGAGGCGGGACCAATGCCTAAAACGAAATAGCTGGAGAAGTTGAAGCGAAAGTTTTATTTCGAGATTCGCCTATTTGTTAGGTCACCGACTAAAACACAAAAACCAGAAAAACGAAACAAAACGAAGAAACAGGTGCGTCGCATGGAATAGGCAGCACGCTCAAAAACACAACTATGCGAAAATTCTCTCTCCGTGGTTTACTGTTCCCCAACTTAGTTTCGTGCCTAAAAACTCATCGTTTCCCGTTTAAAACTTGGCCGAGATTTACAGCATCCGAGCGCATTCATTTCTCAGTGGATTTTTTTGCATGAGAATATATAGAGGTGGCAAAATATGCAAAACTTGTATACAATAGAGAGTCTGTCTCAGAATGCAATTGAGCTTTGGAATGGCACACTGTACGGTGATTTGCTCGGCATGCAGTTTGTTTACCCCTTATATGAGGTGACAAGATTTTGTATATTTATTGCTTCGGTTTTCCAAACAAACATTTATTTCGAATCGCCATTTATTTCAAATCGCAGGCCAGTAAGCAATGTTACTGCAAAGAACCTTTTTATGTCACTGCTATTAGATGTGCAAAATAAAAAAAAACATAAAAACTATGGCTTAGCTGGCACTAAAACTAAACTGCAAACGATTAATTTAGGCAATGTTATTTGAATAAGTTCATTCACGATATTGAACAGGGTTATGTTAAAGAATTTGCTTTGTTATCACCATCGTTGTAGTTTATATTGATTCAAGATTGAGAAAGCAGTGCTTATTGCAACAATTTTCCTGAGCATAATCTGCTCATACCTCTCTCAAGTTTATTTTATTCGTCACTTAACTTTTGTATCTTCAACTTTTGTCGCTCCCCATTGCATCATTAAGGAATCTCTAACTGACACAATGGGGAGCCACATTCAAAATCAGTAAGGTTATTGACAATGTTGCGTCAATGTGCAAATGCTGTGGTGCCTATTCGTATTAGGACACTGAAAGAAGGAAACATGTTGAGTTTGACATCCGCTATGTTTCAAGGCTTATGAAATTACGTTCGTATCTGGTGGTACAGATATCTTTCCGATAACAGTGCAATTTCTTTATATACTAGGTTGAAGACTGTGTTGTGAAGATTTAGGTAGTTTATTCTTAGGAAGGCAACTCGCTAGCAATAAAGTGACAGTAATAGATGCTTCGAAATTGAGCATGGTTGCTATTCTTCACTCTTATGATTCACTGAATATTCACCGTGGCTCTTCCGATGCTGCTTTCCCAGCTGTCTAACGTGGCGGCTGCATTTCTGATGGAGGCGGAAATGTTGTAGGCGCGTGTGCTCAGATTTGGGTGCACGTTAAAGAACCCCAGGTAATTGAAATTTCCGGAGCCCTCTACTACTGCGTCTCTCATAATCATATGGTGGCTTTGGGACGTTAAACCCCACATATCAATCAATCAATCAGCTGTCCAACGTAAAATACGTACAGCTCGCACTAGTGCTCTTGATTTCAAAGCTTTCCCCAACCATCTTTACTCTTTTACACTCTTCGTGGCGAGTGTTCTACTGATGACCGCCAAAGTGACACTGAAGCTACAGTACTTGATTGCTCTCACAAAAGAAGCAGGCTTGATTCCAGTTGTAGCACTTGCACTTCCATGGTGGTAGAATGCTGGAGGGCAGTGTACTGTGCGGTGTCAGTGGACATTAAAAAGCCAGGGGCCGAATTCACAAAGCTTTCTCTTTGACTACGCATTTTCTTAGCCAAAAATTCTCTTATCTGGAGGGATTACTATAGCGAGGGTATGAATTTAACTTATTCGGCTTTTAAGAGGGCAAGGAGGACACACGATAGCCGATGAAACGACAAGGAAAGAAAGAAGTGTGTGCCAATAATATCAAGGTAGCACGCAAAGCGTCTAGCATCGAGAGTATATGATGATAGCCAATGATTTGCTGCACCTAAGTTTCAGTTCCGCGAGCGTCTGCTACAACGCTTACGGGATGCCGCGTACGTTGCAATAGGCATTTTGGCGGGCTGTGCAAAGCCAAGCACTCGCCTTTCATCAACGACTGTAGCTAAAGACGAAATTCCTCGATGGCCTTAAGTCATCGAGCAATCCATGCACTATCTCGCCAAGTACAAGTAAACAACACTCCAGGTGCCCCACATAAATGAAACCACACATAAATCGATGCATGCAATGTAAGAAAATGTGCCTCGAATGTCTTCCCCTATTTAACGCGACCAGTTACCTTGCATTTCATTGAAGCTTCGCCGCTACTTAACTAATTCGGTGAAATCTAGCATGGTATAGTGGTGAACGTAAGGGTGTTTTGTACCTATAGTCAAAGGTAGCCTTTGTTACAATATTCTTATTACAAGACACATGAGGGACTTTGGTTCCTGCAGACGAATTGTGCGGAAATAGATAACAGCAGTAATCAAATGAAATTGTGAGCGCAATTTCGCTGGTTCCATGCACCGCAGCATTTTTATAAAGCCGGAATACGAGAACGTGCATACGCTTACGCTTAGGTATATGTCTACGTAAAATGAGGGAGACTCGTCGGGAGGTGTCTCAGTGCTAATTCTTTTCACAAAACACGGTGCAAACATTTCGTCCAGCGTTGTTTGAGTGTGCAAACAAAGCAAGGGACGTGTATACGAGTCTTGAGGTCGAAAGACGTTATCACACGTGCGAGAAGGATGAAAAGAGAGAGAGAGACTCTTGTTTTGGCTTCGCGAAAGCTTGAAATGGATAGATAATAAAGACAATTTTCTGGCCCAGCAGACGTCAGGGAAAGTCTCCGCAAAGCAGCGTCAGTTGCTCGGAGAGCATAAAAAAGTGGAGTACGTGTTATATGGGAGTGACAGCCACTCAGAAAGCGAGATGAAGTGTGACTGTCCTTAGATGTGAGAATCAATGCTAATTAGGAGAGTTGAGTTAATGAGCCAAAACTTTCTTAAATAACGATAATGGAAGCAAACTGAGCGTTCATCTAGTGAAAGTGACACTAGTGACAGTCAACTCATAATAGTTGATTACCGTTGTCACAGGCCGATATATATTTTTATTTTCTTATTTATATTTGGCAAACTATGAGAAGGTAGCCTACGTTAGAGCCGGCTATTCCAACGTCATGACAGTAATGTACAAGAATAAATAGCGTACGGTTATACAGTCACACCGGTTTCTATCTTCTAGTAAGCTTTGGCAAACGCATTTTAACTATTTTTTCTATTTTTGACAAAGTTTCACCGGACGTTTTTGCATTTGGCTTCATTCGAAGGAATGACGATGTATCAGCAATAGGCCGAATGCAAGCACTGCTGCAGTGGACGAGCGGTTACAGCGCTCAACAGCAATCTAGGAGGTACTTGGTTCGATTCGCAGAATCACTGAGCACTTTTTTTTTCAAGAGATCGCCCGGCCTGACATTATGCGTGGTGGCGGGTACTAATTTTTTGAGAAGTAGGCTTTCGCACTTGCTTATTTCACTCCCCTTTTGACCCAAAAGCGCTGTACTGTGCTCCTTAAAAAATTAAACAATTCAGGGTTCATAATTTTCTCCTCCATCCTCTCTTATCGCAAAAGTGTCCAGTGCTGAAATACCAATATCATACCTGGTATATTACTTTTCACGTGTTTGGATATTCGGCGAGCAATCAGTCTTCACGGTGTTTTGAAGAAAATCTACACATGCAGTGAGCTAACTGCTTGCAGCCAAGTTGACTGCCTTTGTAGGGACACGCCTTCGTGCTAATTTGGTTGGCATCAACACATGCAGCAAGACCAAAGAGCACGGACAGTTAGAGCTGACGCAAACGGAGCGATTAGTTTGTGTCTTCTCTCCCGCTATTTGTCATGCTGCACGCTTCAGTGTAATGTCGCTGTCAATGGTTAAAATGAACTATAGCAGTTAATCGAGTTCTGCTGAGAGGGTCCCCTATTGTCCAGAATGGAACAGAACAATAGCAATTTGATTTGTGTGATAAAGAGATACCCTGATTTTGGTTACTAGAATAAATTTCTAAACTGAAGTTTATTTTTTATTAACAACAGTTCCAGCGCAGATGAAAGGTGCATGGACAAAATTCGTGTATTCAGCTTGACTAGGTTTGTGACCTTAATTGTAATTGCGAACCAGTATCACAGTATGCATAAATATCACACACATATACAACCACGGGTGATAGCTTGCTTATTCTGATTAAAATTGAAAGGTTGAAATCAACATATTCCACCAACGCAATGTGTACGAGATATGCCATGTAGAGTAGCTATGCTCTAAACTAATCTTCGCAGGTTCATTCCATTTTACCCAATTTCTTGCCCATGACTGTAGGTTGGTAAATGAAACAACTTCTTCGAACACACATATTCTGTGTAAGGTTACATTGATTTTTATGCAGTACAAAACAAATTGAAATGTATAATGGCTCAAAAGAGAAATAACTAGAAACAAATTCAGCCAAATCATTACCAAACTTACTCACCAATGATAAACGAATTCTCATTTAAAAGATACATACATACATACATACATACATACATACATACATACATACATACATACATACATACATACATACATACATACATACATACATACATACATACATACATACATATACGCACTCACACATATGCATATGTACAGCCATACATACATACACTGAGCTGAAAATATTAAAATGAATGGCTATAAAACAATTCTAATACACTCATTTTGAATATACTACAGAAAGTAACTTACGAGAGAAATCCACCAGTACTGTTATGTCTGAACACGGTGTTTCTCGAACCATCTCGCAAAAGCTTGATGCATAGTTTTCCGCTGCTGCCCAGTGACAAGCAGTTTTTATAAAAAACACAAGAATAAAGCCCTTAACAATGTCATGCTAAAGAAAAGGGCTGTACATCAATATTTTGTACATGTCTGCAATATCACTTTGTTTATTCACATAGCTTGGATCATTCACAACCCACTAAAAAAGCATGTTAGGACACTTGGGCTGAAAGTTGGCACAGCGCGAGTAAATTCTAGACAATACATGAATAATACAATTATAAGCTACTAAGCTCCTTGGTGCAAACAGTGTTTATAGTGACAGCTATAGGTGCCATTTCGTTTCCCCAAAACACTTCTCAAAAGTAGAATCAACTTTATTCAGCTAAAAGTTTCTATTCTGGCGCATCGTGGTGGCCCAACGGTGGAAGTGACTCTTTCGGCCAAGAAAACAAAGACCAATTATTTTTCCAGTTCGTGAATTCACCCCATGCTAACATTGAGACAGCTGGTAGGAGTGCTTTTGGAGAGAGGAAACCACCACATTCCCACCAGTTGTGGCCTTGAGTAGCTACTTCACTTGGACAAAAATGATGAAAAACACACCTCAAGAAGACTTCAAAGTTTGCACATCAACACAGTTCCCATACAGCTGTCTATTAGTCTGCTTGAAAAATATTGAGTTTACTGGTGGGCAAAGACTGTACACTATGTGAGGTGATGCTCCAGTGCACTGCATGTATGTCTTGCTGCTGGCCTCAATTGCGATGTTGCTCAGATATGTGTAAAATAACAACTCACATAACAACTCACAAAATAATAACAGCACATATGTGTATGCCACTGCAAAGTAATTATGTGTCATTTGCATGAAACAGGGACCACAATAAAAGAATATAACAACATTTGCCTTCACAAATTTCAAAAAATGTAAATAAATTTCCACAGAGTTTTCACAGTTCATCTGAGGATAGTAATATTGGTTGTAAACACAATCTTACTTCCACTAACAAACTATTTTAAGATGCCAAATTCAATATTAGAGTATACCAGCACTTTTGTAGGGCTAAACAATTGTACAGGCACCTAGAAAAATACAAGCTAATGCATGCTATAGCTACATATAAAAATAAATACTTGTATTTCAAGTCTGAGTAGAGCTGCATGGATGATAAGTCACTTGCATTACATTATGAACAAACCTATCCGAGCAAAGTATACATTTAAAAAGTTACACTTACACAGTAGATAAGTAGACTTTTGAAAGACGGACAGGCAGTGGGATAATACCCAAGCACTAAAATCTACTGTTAAGATATACTAGGAGTAGTGATGATCCTCTTCCTTCCAAATAAAATAATCCACGTAGATTTACTTCCCAGAGCTTATACACTCATGGCATCATTGGTGCTATACAAATGAGTGTACACTGAAGGATTACATTGACTAAATACATGATTACTGCATCCATGGCTTTACTTCTTGTACTACCAAGAATGCAAACACAGTTACCATTGGCCACCATAGATGCTGTGATTTCTAGCATGTAAATGTAAAGGCGCGCAGGCACTTAACACACATGTTAAAAACTTCAGCTCGAAAATATTTGCCCACTAACACTACAGCGGCCTTTAAATTAGTGTCATAGTTTGGTATCTTCTATGCAAAATTTAAATAATTTCGAATGCAAGCAAATGAACTGCTGAATAATGCACTGCTAAGAAGTTAAGCAGCAGCTGCTCCTGACATCACAATGTGCTCTTTCTGCTGTTGTAAACTTTGAGCAGGAGAACAGTCACTGGCAGTCCCTTTATACTTGTTGGTCTTTTGTGCTCTGTTCTTGATACACTGTACATGACCGTGGAGCACCGAACCCCTTGTTACTGCTGGAACTTAGAAAAATACAGATCATTGTTACAACCATGCTACATGCAAGAAAGTATAGTTGTCAATTATGTGCTCATATTTACAGATATTGTATTTTCAGAAGCCAATGACAAGCCTCAACAAACACACACACAAACAGTGAAGACTGAAAATATATTTAATATGATACAAGAGCAAAACTATAATGTTATAGATGAAGGCATGAAACTTCTGACAGGCATAAAAAGCCAATAGAGTTTCTTCTATTTCGACTTTACACTAGGTGCCAGAAGTAGACGACAAATAAGTTCACTAAGAAACACAAGTTAGACTGCATTACAACACAACCGCCAATGTTCATAACTTTAAGGCTGTCTAACATAGCCAGCTCACCATACCGCATGCAGGAGCAAATGGGCAGTCTAGAAGACACAAAGAACTTCTGGATTATGAGTGTGCTTGTTGTTGACATCTATTATTCTAAATGAAGAAAACCTTTCAAAAATGCACTTCATCAGGGGAAATAATCATACGCAACAAACACAACGGGCTTCTACAGGTGCCACCAACACTCACCATTATTGTTGATACCAGTGTCTTGCTGGATGGATATGCTGCGTCCTGCACAGAACACCAAAGGAGCGCTCCATGACTTGGATTGCATGTGTGCTAGCTGCATCGCTATGCTGCTGAAATAGGCTAGCCACAGACAGCTAAATGAGAAGCCATGGCTTTTGAAACACACTGAACGTCACCTTTAGAGATCAACAATGCATACTTAGGCCAGGTAAAATTTGTAGAAAAATATATATCACTATGCAATCGTGGTGATCATGTTCGGCTGAAACACAAGCAACAGCACTGAGAGAGAAAAAGCTACATTAGGTAAAAGATGCAGTTACTGGCCCTATGTCATCTGAGGCTTCTTTAATAGGTCTTTCTCCTTGCAAGTTGTGAACAGCCAGGCAATTTTCACCCACTTGCTATTTCCTTCCAGAGCACTTGATCCACAGAAGGAGTCACAAGCTCGAGAGCTCAATAAGGAATCAAAGTATTTGTGCTCGTTTCAAAGCACAAGCTTTTGAGTCTCAGATTATTGGAGTTTCATTCATAAGCTGCCGGCTTTCAGCTTTCAACATTCTCAATTATCTTGCAATTTAGTTCTATAAATGTTGAATAAGAAATATGTGTAAGAATATTACAGGTATTCACTGAAAGCAACCATGCTTGGGTTTTCAATTTGTGCACAGTGAGAGGTGTTCACGTAATCGTATGTATTAAAGAAAAACTAACTTTGCAGCCAGCTGTTAGGCAGTTTTTAGCCCTCGAAGCTCCCAAGCAGATCGCAGTCCTTCCAGATGAGGCTGCCATGCACGCTTCCACGCCACATCCGCTGAATGATAACAGTCCGAGCAGTGACATAGGCTTGCACAGTTAGGAAGAACGTGTCGTTCCTATTTTTGTACTGGTGCTCCAAGTAATGATGAGGATTGATGTGCCAGAATGTGCAACCGATGCATCACAGGACCGTAACAAACCAATCTCTGCGATCTGTGAAGAACCAAAAACGAGATATATAAAAACAATCATTAAAAGCACTCACTTGTAATACTTATTTGAGGAAGCTATCACTTCGTTTAAGTGGCCAAAATCTGCTATATTCACTTTGAAATAAACTGAAGCCTCATGTAAAGTTTACGTACCGCAATATATATGTCCTACTGAAGTATAGTACTACCACAGTGGTAATCGTCTATAAAACTAATTTTCCAAAATAACATAAATTTTTTAAGTGCAACCTAGCTCCTGAAAAATAAATTCACATTACCTTTCCAACTATCAAACGTGGTCAACTATCCAACTATCAACCGTTATAGAACTGCGTGAATTATAGTATCGGTGAAATTTAGGTCTGCAAGGTGAACTCACCGATGGCAGCATTTAGTAGCCGTCGGTGTCATGAGGAACCAAGTACGGCCAACAGGCAAAGGGCATCTGCAGACTGGAAGCTGCCAATTACAGCAATGAAGGGCTGGCCAGGCGTGCACGTCCATTGATAAAGTGTAAGAACTGGCCATGACCGGCTGTTGTCAAGGCTCTAGTGCCGTGCAAAACGATGGCCAGACGAACTCGGAAACCTGTAGTTAGGCGATATTGGCCTACAACTTCATCCAAAGCAAGGCACCGCTGAAATCTTTGCTTTTTCTGGGGGCCGGAGGGAAGCTTGACGTTAACGGGCTCTCGCTGCCACATAGAACTCTCAAGTTGTTACCGAAGAACAGTCTAGGCGCGCTTCCAAAGTAACACGATCCACAACAGAATGTAGCATCTCGCAGTTTTGGTTGATCACATCACAGCGCTAGGACTATGGTTATCACCATAGAGAAGTGACGACTTAACAAACAAAAGCACCAAGCTGCCCCACCACAACTTCGCAGGGCAAAACAGTTATCAACGCTGTCTTTCAATTTTCGGTCACACGAGCACAGCTTGGCCACAAGTATTGGAACGTCAACACAGCACCACTGTTCACAACGAACATCGTTTCACTCCCGAACAGTACATTGCTCTCAAGTAAATAGAAGCGTACGGGCTTACTAGTGGCGAAGCAAGAACCGAGCGTGTAGTTCATACGTTTCCGTACGTACTTGGGGTCACACAAGTAACGTGTCAAAACGCTGTCAATCCGGAATGTCGCACAGCACCCAACTGAGAGACTGGAAAGTCAAGCGAACGAACTGTTACCGGCACACAAACACACATTGCAGGCTTCTCGAGTGCTAGTTGCCGTCGATACATCAACGCCGATCCTCGCTTGATAAGAACACCGACGCGCAGGCTTCGCTGCGCTTCACCATACACCATTGCACTGCCACAGCTTTCCGCACTGCTTACACGCACCGAAAGAGCTGCTGTAATTACAACACATCCGGTCAAACGCTGAAGTAACTCGTGCGAGAAGCGTTTGCTGAAAGTCGCACCGACCGATATGCTGTTTACGACGCCATGTTGTTTTCGACAACTGTGCAGCACATAAAAGAGCTCTTAGAAAGTACTTGCACTATTTTGACGGCGTGAAAAAATTTTCTCTTATGTGCGCGGGGGGTGATATTTATATGACGAACAGGACAGGTGTGCCAGATGAAAGAAGTGTTTGGCAACGTCACGGAGTGAGCTGATGTCGAGGGTATTGCTTCACAACCAATCACAAGCTGTGCCTGTCGGCCAAGCCGTCGTCTGCTCGCGTTTGTCGTCTGCTTTGATCAGAGCATGCGACAGGGGATTCGCCTTCGCAACGCTATTATTCTCAGGTCAAGTGGTCGCTGCGTCGCACAAAATACATGTCAGTGGCTCGCTCTACCTTTGAATGATGTTCGTGCGCCAAGTTAAATGGCTGGTAATTGACGCAGGGATGAATTCAGCCAAGGTATGCTCCAGAATCGTGAGGGTTTGCATATTTCCGGTGTCACACAAAGTTACTAGGGTCATTTCATTCCGATTGCTTGCCATATTATCACGGTCCACATCGGTGTCTGAACAGTGAACGTGAAGATGCATGATTTGTTTGTAGTTCCATGCGTAATCACGTGCACCCCTATTACGCTTTGGTTTACAAAGTAAGCTTTGTTCCAGATCGTCCCAAAGTGTATCGACAGCTGTATTTCAGAGATCGCAACCATTGGACAATTAGAGCCAATGAAAGTACACTAGAGCACAAGCTTTATGGACCACTCACTGAAAACTTTCTCTGATTTTATTTTCCAATAGCGTGCAAAGAATGTGCTCCCATTAACCTCTTTGGTGGTAATTTCCACCAATGAGGCAAGGATCTCGAGTCGCACTTTTAATTGGATGAGATGGGGCGCAACATAACAACATAACAAATAAGGTTGATCCTATGCCATGCCGCGTTCTAATGCACCGACCATTCACGTATCACATTGGTTTTCATCCAACCACAAATCTTTACATGCGTAGTTTTATGCCATTGACGCCCAATAGAATTCTTCAATTACTGCGACTTCGAACTTATTGGACCATGGTGGTTGTCAACACCATCCACTGCGTACAAAGAAAACAACACGCGAAGCTCAAAGCGCCGAAAGAAATAAAAACGCACCAGCAGTCATCAGGCAGCCCTTAATGGGCGTGAATTAACTCAAAACCAGCCAGGGTACCAAAGTATACCGCCGCGGCAGCAGGTTCTAAGTAGCCACATTGTTCCTAAGAGTGGTGCGGACCACTCTTAGGATTTTCTCTCAGCCATGCTGATTTTACGCACAATTTTGTTTCGTGAATCCACCTACGAGCACTTTTCGGTGACGTAAGCAAATATAGCAACTGCATCACCATCGCTGACATGTTCCCGGGCAGTCACAGCGCACTTTATTTGCAGCGGCCGATGTGACAACGATGGCCTCTTACGACGTTTTTTTTCGTTTCGTGAATCGACTTACGCAACAAAATTTCTCTTGCGCAAAAATGTTTTCGTAAGTGAGTTTTGTGAATCCGGCCCCAGTTTTTCACAACCGTCTGAACCTTCCATCATGGTGACTCAGGGAAGCCTTATGCACTTCAACAAAGTCTTATACACTTGAAAACCTTATACTTCAACAATCAATTCATATTCTACTGATTTTAAAGTAATTGGCTCCGGTGTCCAAAAGAAAGATGAAATTGACGGCATTGATATGGACTTTTTTCTCACCCGTTAGCGGGCAATTTATCGAGATTCTATTCATGATGGAAACCAGTCACACGCGTCCTGGTGAGCTTAAACATAAAACGTGAAGTGATTGAAGTGGCTATGAAGTGATTGCAAAAAAGAAAAGCAGCGAAACGACCTAATGCTTTCACTGGGTCACGCCAGGGTAGACTTATTATAAATTACTAAATTACCCATACAGATGCCTATTTTCCACCAATGCAAAAACAATGAGGCCCAAACAGGGTCAAGTCGCATGGTGTGCTGCTACAGCTAGGCTGCAAGATGTCGTTTAAGATTTGCGTGTGGTTTTTCCAAACGGGGCAGCGATAAAATACTTCTTTTCAATTAAAAGACGCTGGCTCGAATCATAGCTGCGGCTGGGGTTTTATGTATACTTTCACTAGTTTTAGCTGTTGCGATCTTTTTATGTTTCATTAGGCTAGCTAGGAAGGCTGCGTATCCATAATGAAGTACTCTGAGATGTCAAGTCTGGTTTGTTCCTATCAGAATTTTTTTTTACTTCGCGTCACATTTTGCGTTACTTTTTGTAGTGACATTGGAATTGATGTAGCTTTAGGAAGTACAAGAAGTATCACACAGCTATATCAACCAGCACTGAAACTAAGACACCGTCACCTACAGCTGCCTTTCAAACTTGCGCATTTGTGTGACAAGCAGGCACTTTATACCTCTACACCACTTCGGTGAAACTCTTTGCATTCCTTACACAACGACACGTTGCAGGTTACTGATCGCCGCACCGCAAAAGGCGTGGCCTTGTTTGAGCTCGCCTTTTTGAAACTCGCTTGAGCACTCCCCTGTTTTAATGCACTCCCGTCAAAAAGCTAGAAGCACAGCGAAGCTGATTAGTTTCATGCTTATCTATGGCTGTATATAGGCATACCTCGGTTGTATCGATGTTGTAGCAAGTTTCGTGTCTATCCTTTACTTATCGTCCTTGTCTCTCTACACACAATACTCGTTATGACAAGTCAGTCAGTCAGTCGTTCAGTCGCTCGGGCTGTCAGAGGGTCGGGTGGTTAATAGTCTGACGGTTGGACGGTCGGTCGATGAGATTATCAGTTGGTCTGTCTGTCAAGCAAATAACTTTAGGGCGTCGTAAATCAGACTGTGATGTCCTCGTTATAGTGCAAGGTCATCGTAAACATTTGTTGGGCTCACTGTTTCATTTTCCTTGCTTCCGTTTCTTTAGTTACACAAGCATCAAGTTCATAACACTTTTATACAGATGAGGGTCCCAGAGTATTAACACTGAAAACGGCACTGTCGCTTAAAAACTACAACAAAAGATGCATTGATTGATATGTGAAATTTACCATCCTAAAACCGCCATATTATTATGAGAGACGCTGTAGTGGATTCCTCCGGAACTTTTGACCACCTGGAGTTCTTTAACGTGCACCCAAACTAAGCACACTGGCCTACAGCAATTTCACCTCCATCGAAAATGCAGCCACCGCCGCCGGGATTCAATCCCCCGACCTGGGGGTCAGCAGCCGAGTACCTTAGCGCATAAACCACCGCGGTGGGGCAAAACTACAACAAAATGGAATTAAAAACACTTGGCAGATGATTTGCAGGTGGTAATAATATTATAATACAAGTCAAATGAGAATCAACATGCTAGAATAGTTCAAATAAAATTGTAATATCGCATTAAAACTAAAGTCACAAAGCGAAATATGTTATAAAAAGAATGCAATGCAAAGTAAAATAAGACACACAAAAGTATTACGTAATAAAAGTAGAAAATGAGGACAAAAGTATTGAAAACAAGAAAAATTGTAAATTTTTCAAGGGCAACAGAAATAAGCACATAAATTAATGAGAACAAGTGGATTAAAAATATATACTATAACTAAAGTGAGCAACAAGCAGCTAAAAGGAAACATTTTATGATGTTTTCAAAAGTGAAAATGAGAGTGAAGATTTAAGTTCAACCGACAAACTATTACAAAAAAATGAAAGTGTATTTAAATGTTTTTTTTTACCGCAGTTATTGCAGATTGGTGGTAGCAAGTAAAACTGATTAGAAGCAAACCTGGTTGGGTTAGTATCTATGAGAGAACTACATTCAACATATGCAAAGAACAGCTGGGAATAAGTAACTTTTGAAACACTATAACTAAAAAATAACTGCTTAATCGATAATGTTTTGTGTTCATTAAGCAGGCTAAAGGCTTCTGAACGCGAAGAACGGTAAGTTTTAATGCGCATAGCTTGATTTTAGATGTGTTGGGCGGAATGAAGGGAAGAAAGCAGCAAGAAAAACTTCACTGTAGCAGGGCCTACAATTTTTATTTTACCAGAGTGACGTACGCGTTCGCATTTCTTTGTTAAGTTGGAACTTGAACCTTTCAAGGCGTACATTGAAAGCGTACGTTCAAAGCATGCTGTGTTGGGGCAACCACCTCAAAATTCTGGTGCTCGTGCCATGTGCGATGTCTATCAACTGCGTCATCGTGCTATATAATGTTGCATGCCGCGCACCGCAGCCAGATGCTCTGCTGAGGTCTCCAACCTGTTTCTTCATCGAAAAACAACAAGAGGAGACCCACACTATCACATTTATTGATGCGAGAGAAAACGAGTGATTCGGCTGCTGAAGACGTGAGTAATTCGATCCTGTATACAGCGCCCTCACCGTTCTGCTTCGCGGCAACTACAGTACTCGGTGAAACAGAAGTTTTTTTTGTCTGTGGCGATTCACAACAAAACAGTAACGTTGTCTGAATTCTTTCTTCGCAAAGCGTAGAGCTGTAGCGTCGGTTCTTGTTTTTGATGTCCTTTTTGCGAGTGACCCAGCAAGCACGTCATAGTGGTGCGGTGACACGTCCGAATACTGCAGAGAAATTAGTAGCCCTTTTTCTAAATGTTTAATGTGCGAACGCACCTAATATACTATAAAATTCTTGTTTCGCTCGCGCTTGTTGCACCGGGTAGCACAGCAAACTCAGCGAGGGAGTGTGGTGTACCCTACCCAAATCTGTGTCGACAAATAGCGCTACGTGTTTGCAAAACTTCAGAGCCTGACGTTTACTGTGAGCGCAGTCACTGGCTCTTTTTTGCCAACCTGACGCCTTTTCATTTGTCTAACTTCTTTATCTGTGTATATCGTCATCAGGGTGTGTCAGCTCGAATTCATCTGAATAAACGCTTCCTCATACGATGGGGACTGTGCTTCTCAATCCACACGTCCTCTTGCACCGTTTTTCTAGAGCTCCGCTGGGGTCGTCTTCCACCTTCACCATGGCAGCTCAAGACAATTCTGGTTCTTCCGATGCCGCCGGCCCACTGCAGGTTTCACCAGACATCCACAGCCGCCAGCGTGACCCACCCATGTTTTCCGGTCTCCAATGTGATCACGTTGAAGAACGGCTACACAACTACGACCACGTTAGTGATTTGAACAGGGGGGTTAACCCACAAAAAATATGGACCATTCCCTTCTACCCGTTAGATGTCGCAAAAACCTGGTTTTGGAACCATCACCATTATCTTCCCGATTAGGACACGCTCACGCAGCAGCCTTGTCAGATTTTCGGTGCTTCTACCATTCACGTTGAGGCAGCGAAGAAGCTTGCTTAACAAAATCAAAAGCTAGGTAGATAAGGCACTTCCTAAATTGGGAATATTCTTGCGTTATACAAGCGCGTAAATTCCTTCATACCCCCAACTGACTAAATGGGCCATATAATAAAAAGTATAAACACCGTCGCCTTCAACACCCTTGCATAAGAAAATGCAACTACCACTCGATCAAGATGTAAGCGCTATTTGCCAGATACTAGAAGAAATGAAGCCTCATCTCCCCTGCTATGATGCCTCAAACATTGCTCTTCCTGTGGCCTTCACATACGTACATACTTGTCCACGACATCGTTTGTGAAGAGCTTTTTGGGCGCTGCTCTTCCTGCACTCCACCATCTCCCCTAGCCTCAGCTACAACCAACTTGCGGGACATCGTTGAGCAAAGATCGCGTCGGCGTCACGTCTACCATGTTTCTATGGTACGAGCCTTCGCCAGGTGCCCACGTACACCAATGTTGAGGTGCGCTGAACAGTCACCGGCTCCTAGTGGCTACACCAGGTGACCACGTGCCTGTGTCTTCGGTGACATCATTGACGCGGCCTAAGCTGTTTTAAAGAATGCCACACCCTCATCGTTCTCCATGTTAATACTGCGTCTATAGAACCCACACATCTCGATTTTGCCGAAGGTACAAAAAGGACGAGCAACGTGGTTACGCTCCAGTGAAACACAGAGACTTCCGTCCTCCTATGAACCACCAGCTGACACCTTACCAGTCGTCCTCTCAGCGTTCGCCGTCTCCTCCTTACAGTTTGGTTCTACCTGTAAACTCCTGTGCATCTCGCTACCACTCATTTTCTCCACATCAACAATCTGCGTTGCCTCTGCGGCCAGCCACCCACGTCCGGAACGCCCACTGAGAAAACTCCCCAGTGCGGTTTCAGGAGGGGAAACTGTATCCACCGGACATGCACCGGACAGCCAACTATTAGAGAGACCATCGAACTTCTTAACAGTGTTAGCGGAAACAGTACACGTCGAGGCTCAAGAGCATACTGACGCTGCCGTTTCGATTACTCACTCTGACATTTGTTGCCATCTCTACAAAATGACTACACCTTACTCGGGCCCATTTCTCCGCGTCGCGACTAAAGGGATTACTCGCTCCTTCGACCGGTGGACAGTTCTTGTTTTCAAGACCGCGACTCATCATCATATTGTCATTGCGGTTTTCCATGATTGGTGAAAACTTATGGAGGAAGCCATTTATTGATGGAACTACTTGTTTTCTGCATCCGCTTCTACAACGTGTCGTCATCAACGATCCATTCCGATGCTACTGACCCCTCTTTGCCTAAGCACGAAGGGCGCATACGCTTCGCCATCACCTCGAAATATGTTCTTTTGTCATCTCAAAAAGGAGCAATTAGCAATATTCCCTACGAAGTACTGAATGGTGGCATGCTTCTAGTACCTCACGGCCACACCCTACATCCGGGCATGCTGATCATTCCAGGCCTGCTTCGTTTTTCTAAAGTCTGCTTTTCTTATTGCTTTTAATCAAACCACCGAGGAATTATTGTTGTCCTCTAGATGAACAGTCACTTGCGTTATTGATCCTCATTTCATCGCAATTGTTGCTCTTACAAGTGAAGAAGACCTGCTAGAGTCAAGGCCACCACCACTCAATTCTTCCACACCTTCGTCGGTAACGATAAACCTCCATTGACTGTAGCCCAGCACCGAGATTGGCTGAACCTATTGACCCGACATCTTTGTTTCTTGTGTGTCCATTCTGATCTCCTTCGAGTGACCTCTTTCGCTTCTCACCGCCTTGAGTCTGGCAGCTGCCGAATTATTTACCGGTGCCCATAACACGTCTCCTACAGAACGCAAGATAATTGAAGAATAACGACTCAGATTTGCTTCGACGGAATATCATTCGTACTTCCTCGAGTCCATGGTCTTCCCCGGTCGTTTCGGTGCAAAAGGAACATAGAACAACAAGTGTTTGCGTGGACTACCAGGCACTGTACAGAACAACGCGCAAACATGTTTACCCCCTTGCATGGATTGAGAACGCACCGGATTCAATGCATGGTACCGAATATTTTTCTAGCCTTCATCTGCGATCATGCTGGTGGCAAGTTCCGAATCTTATGACAAGGAAAAATACCGCTTTTTCTCCCTCAGATGGGTCGGGTGAATATTATGTAATGCCTTTCGAAGTTTGCAACGTGCCCGCTGCCTTCGGCATGCACGAGGAATAGCGTACTGCGTTGCCTCAAGTATAGAAGCTGTTTATGCTATCTCGACAACGTTAGAGTGATTTTGCAATGCCTGCAACGTGTCGAAGAAGTTCTGGCCTGTCTCCGAAAAGCTTGTTTATAGCTGAATATGAAAAACGCACCTTCGCAAGCAAGACAATCCCTGCAGCAATAATGCAGGCCCATCATATGTTCTGACGCCAGTTGACAATAGGCACTTGCACCCGGCATTGGGTACAAGCGCCCATTGCCAGTGGCAGGCTGAGTGGCGTTAGAACATATGATTATCATACTGGCTTTGTAGTTTAAAGCCAGTCACCCACTATAAAAGTCACCCAAGCTACTGCGTCTAATTGTTTAAGGCCACGAAATGGGCGAACAGCAAGTTTGAAAAGGCTTCTTGAAGTATGCGTTTAAAGCCGGCACTAGGAACAGGATATTGCGATCGCGTTCAACTCCTAAAGGCAAAGCTTTAGAGTCCTTTAGATTTTTAGAAGTGGTTTTCAACTCCCAATCTGAAATGTTTCTCCTACTAATTTGGTGTGATGCCCAATGTTCGATTACAAAAATTTGTGTGCAGTACTTTGATATAGTGTCACTTTCACGCAGTATTTTGATGTGCAAAACGGCTAACGTGAAAACGTTTCTCTGAGTATTTGAAAGTGCTGTCGAACTTCCTAAAGCAAAGCGCTTTCTCTCAGTATTTTTCAGAGTAGTCAGACAGGCAAACTCCTTGCACTACTTCGATAATTTCTAGATCTGTGCTGGCAAATTTTAACAATGTTGAGCGGCCTCTTTATCCCACGAAGCAAGGCAATTAGATGCAAGCGAGAAATCTGGCGAGACTATGGTGGAGAATATTTTTGGTAAGGAAGCCTGGAGGCAAAACGAAGTCCTGTCGCAAACACTTAATGCTATAAAACTATGCATGGGCAAACAAAGGACAGCATGGTGGCCTATTATTCGCTCCACAACAAAGACGTTTGCAGATGCTTTCAAGTTGATAAGTACGGTCGCTTATGTAGTCAAGCTGTGCTTCCAACCGCTACCTATTCACGATACCACCACCTCTTTCGCACTGACCATGCTAAGGCGTCATTATTAAATTAGGTAAGAATCGAATGGATTTGCTTTTCCGCAGGTGTATTCTCGTGTGTGTTGTCCACTGTTTCATCGTTATGTATGAATTGTAAATGATCGTTCC
This sequence comes from Rhipicephalus microplus, assembly GCF_013339725.1. NCBI lineage: Eukaryota > Metazoa > Arthropoda > Arachnida > Ixodida > Ixodidae > Rhipicephalus > Rhipicephalus microplus. Next base: position 40,594 of record NW_023611525.1, on the reverse strand, counting down.
TGAAAAACTTATTGATCAATTGTATTAAACGTTGGGTTATAGATGAAAACAAAAACACTCAAACTTTTTAACCTTCGTTCTGTACTGAATGCTTTGACGCATGTTCGGCTGCCGCTGAACTCAAGTATCTGCTACAAACGTTGGCGCCGTTTTCTTGCTCTTGTACATTCAGGGGTCAGACTCAAATGATGCCACGCATATTACCACTAGAACTAATCCCAACAAAGTAATACTTACCGCTAGTCAGGTGAATCTTCTTCTTAGTATTGCACGTCTTCTGCATTATAGTTACGGCGCAGTGGTTGCTACAATGAAGCTGCAACCAGCAAACTCACGCACGTGGTTTGGACTGCTGGTTCAGGAGACAATTGTGCAATCCGAGAATAAGCAAGGAGACGAAGTGTTTTGAAAATTAATTTTTGCTCGAGACAGAAGCCACAGTGTTTAGCGATTATTCCCTACCACTCGCAAAGCCATTCTACGCATCTGGCCTAAGACTTGCGAATGTAGTTTTATGGCTGCCTGTGCGCACTCTTATACTGGGCAGAGCCACGCACTAAAAGAGCGCTTCTTATCAAGTGAGAAATTAAACGATCATGAACTATAACTAGGGCCAGCGATGAAAAAATTACCACGAAGAATTCAGGTAGGTCTACTAAACTACAAAATACTTTTAGAAAATATAGAAGGTATCCATCTTACGCACACAAAGTATCCCTAAATCAAGCTTTAAGGGCGTTTTTCACCCAGATTATGCCTGCTTTTCATGTTTTCTGTTCACCTGTGGCACCATTGAAAATTGCACTTACAATCCATGGCATTTCGAAGCATCACGTAGGTTCTAATAATCTCCTAAAACCTAATTTGCTTGCCTAGCGTTGTAGCCACCCATTGCGTGCTCGTTCCAAGTAGCACAAATCGCTTTTGCGAGCCCGGCGATTTTGGAATCATTTGGGACCTTTGGAAAGGTCTCTTGTTTTGTTCAGAAAATTGTATAAAAGACTAGGCGTATATACTTAGAGCCCCATTTTCTAAGCAGGAAAAAAAATGTTTTTTCTCTTACGCGTTCAGCGACGTAGTTACACTGAACATGCCAGTAGGTTTCGTCTCACTCTCTTACAGCTAAAGCAGCAAAGTGTTTGTAATTATGTCTTCCTAGAATGGAAGTGAACTTCGGAAAATAGGTCCAATAACTGCAAGAATTTTTATGGGACAGTATGGTGCGAAGATCGACTTGGGTAATCAAGCTCAAAAGAGCACGATTCCTGGAAACGAGCACAATCATGTTTTAGTATAAGAAGCGTTCCTTTGCCATAACATACAATATGCAATATGTTATTGTCCAGCCTATTCGTGGTTTTCGAAGAACGCCCTTTATTGTCTGGAATAAAACAAGGTTTTTTCTGTCATCCTTGTCCCTCTCCTTCTGTTCAGCTTCACCCTAACGTTCTGTCCGGAAGACGGCAGAAGCATATACAAGCTGACTTATACTTAAGAAAAGGCAATACGTGGCAACCATTGCAACGTCCTGTGAGGTTTTCTATAATCGCGAAACAGCCAGCACGTTTTTTAACGATATATCACACTTGGTAGCTCATTGGTACGTGTGCCATGCAGGCTAGCAGATATTGGAATAAATGAGAGCCTATATGAAGGCTTACGAATAAATCACAAACATGTTAATGCCTTATGTAAAACAAATTTACCTCAACCTTGTGCTTTGCATACCACTCGCGCTTTAGGCAGTAGTTGTAAACTAGTATCAGCTACAGTGCCAGTTCTCACGGTTCTTTCTTCGTGGCAAATAATTCGGTGGATTGGTTTACACAGCTCATCATTCAAAATTTGTTTACCATTATTAAAAATTTGCTTCTATCGCATACTGATGAAATCAGCAGGCTGCCCGAGAATATGGCCACCGCGAACCGACGTCACAAACGATGCGGTTCAATAGCTCGCTCCTCAAGCCTATGTGCATGCGTGAGCTGCTGCCAGCGTGCGACTGCAGCGCTGGCCGCATTGCGATGCCATGCGCGCCAGTATTTCCCTTAAGTGCGAAACACACTGCACGTACAATATTTTTAATATGAACATTTATTTCCTTCAGAGACCACCTTGTAGCAAGATCACATCATAATTAACCAAACATATTAGGTGTATATTGGTAATACTAGGTTCAAAATATTCAGCCCACACAGCTGCAGAAGGATCTAAAATATATTCTTAGAGAGATATATCTCTTTTGATGAACAGACAATCGATAGTTAGCACTTTTAGAAAATTAGTTTTTGTGGTATTACGCAAGCGTATATACATATTCGGTGGAAGCCGAAGTGTATAGTCACATTTAAGTCAATGAAAGCCAGGTCTAAAGAAGACTATCTCATACGCAGATGCTGCAGCAACTGCTTCTCTGTAATATGTGCTTCCATAATGACTAACATTGCAACATAAAAATATAGCAAAGAATTAAAATGCTATCTATAGAAAACAACACTTGACACTCAATGATTGGGCGATGAAATATGTACCAGAGCTTTGCCGTTTCCTTGGCGTTGGCGAGTAACGGCTTGTTGCTATAGCGCAGCTTTTTTATCATGGTGTTTCTCAACTACCTGCTGCTTCGAGCGTGATAGCAACAACTAATAAAACTGTTGCATCAAGTGCAAGAAAGCAGCAATATCTACAAGCTAATGTCAAATCTTTGCAAAGCGACATGCACACCATCTGGAAGGGGAACGCCGTGACTCTAGCCACGAAACTATATAGCCCGAAATACCGAACCACAGTGTTGTGGGGCGAGCAAGACCACAGGCGGAGCCTAACCTTTTTCTGGGGAGCGCACGTTAAGGCACTCTTCACCTAATGTGACGGCGCTTTGAATGAGTTCATAGCTAATCGCAGTAGTTTAGTGACTTTTTACTCCATCTTTGGGTGGAATTTACTATTAGGAGGGCTTCAATATATATATATGGAAGAAATCGCGTTCATGGGTGTTAGTCGTTATGACGGAGATGTGCCTCTAGGCGACAACGAAGATACATCCACGTGAAACTGTGCTGTAGCTGCCTAAGACCGCTACACACTGCAGCACGTGCCTAAACGATCATGTAATTCTGCATAGACGTGCATTACATTCATGTTACACCAATTGATGTAAAACAGCGAGGTTAGACATGCGAAGCATGACTAACATGCGAAGATGCGAAGCAGCTTAAGTCGAGCTCAATCCGGTGTGCTGGGTGATCGCCCTTACTACGCATGCCTGTCCACTTCCCCTCTATTGTCTCACAACTCCTTCGCCGGGAGTGCTTTCTAACCTACGCTCGCTCCCGCTTCTTTTGCTCTAAGCATTCCTCCCCACGGTGTTTACACCCCAATTACGCACGATCGTCCTCACCATCTCTTTCCAGTTGGCTACACTCCGCCACTTTTGCCTCCCAACTCCAACATAGGCAGCGTCTTCCAGTGCGTTTTTTAAAAATCGCAGCATATCTACGAGGTGAATTATGACGAGGGGCCCGAAGCGGATGAATGAATGAACTGACGCACGGACGGACGCACGAATAGATGTACGGACGCACGGTTGAACAGACGGATGCACAGACGGGCGCATGGACGGACGCACGGAAGCGTGGATGGATTGACGAACGCTTCGCCCCACTCATTACATTCACTCCGTGGATGGGCTGTGGCACAGTTTTTATTGACATGCAATGCAATGCAATGCATTGCATGTCCATGTTATAAACACTAAGAGGAACTTCTGTTTCGCAGTCTTGATCGGCATAGCGGTGTCGTCTGGCCTGAATTGCTTGAATTGGGCCCTCAGACCAGCACTTAGTGTCAATTTTTCCTTGAGTGATGTGGACGTAATCAGCTACCTCTAGCCTCTTGGCTAGTTTAAAATCATCTTGAGCTGCATTCCACTTGTTCGTTTTCGAGTGGTGCAAGTGCTTCAACACATAATTTTTTTTCCATCAATTCTCTGACAAGAAAACCATACCAAGCATTTGAACGTCTCATGCTTGCTGGCGGCATTGTGCACAAGTAAGTGCATGAAGGAGTAACACGCTTGGGGCCGTACCCTTTGCTTTCTTTTCCCAACTCTATGAAAGCTTTAAAGAACTGAGAAGCCTTGTTTCATATACTGAGTCCGTCTACATTGTGTTCGAAGTGTCTAGCACTTCCTCGAAAAGTTCCCACAGGCGGACAGTTTTGGCTTAAGACGGCCAGGAAGCTTTTTGTAAGAACTTCACAAGACGCTTCATTTTGCCACCTGTAAACTGGGAAATGTCATTCCATTGCGTTCATCGTGCCAAACATCAGACTTGATGCCGCAGTTGTTGATCTCGTGGAGTATTCTTTTCAGAGTGCCGCTCGAGGCTTTCGGATTAAGCATCTCTGCTCTATTCCCGTGGTCTTCCGCATCCACCAACGAACCCTCGATTAAGCAGTTTATAATACGAATTCCCATGTGCAAGACATCAGGTATGATGAAACTCGGTTCTACGTTGAATAAAAAAACATTTTTCATGCCATTGGCTTCGTTTAGGCAATCTTCTTTCATGTTTTTTGCTGTACGAAGAAGTGAAGAAGTATTGAACTTCGCGATGCTAGCATCACTTGGCCCTACAAAACGGACTGAACGGATTGGCCCAACAAAACGGACATTGAAACTTCGACGATGCTGACATGAGCCCTTGAACAACAAGCAAAAATTTCATATCTGGTTCGATAAAGATGCACACGGGAATCGCATGATCACCTACACGGATTGTACTCCTCTTGGCTACCACGTTTATATCCCGTACTAGCCTACCAAAGGACTATCTAGCCAGGAGAGGATGCACCTTGCGGCTCGTCAAGTTCCTGTTACTCTGAATATTCACAAACGACAGCGTTGTGTATGTCTTGTGCCTGTTCACTATGCAACCATCACGCTCCACCTTTACTAACAGGGGTTCTTTCACAATGTTTTCCAAAGTAAGCCTTAGTGATTATTCGTGATGTAGTGATTATCCAAGAGCACCACAACGCTGCGTACACTCCATTGGTCAGATGAAGTGAGGGTACCAAACTTCGGCACGCAGCTACCAGAAAAGCCAAATTTTATGTTTTGTTTAAAGTGGATACGTCCATTTTCACCTACAGTGATGTTCTGAACGAGGCATTTGATGTCAGCGATGAGAAGTTGACAAATTTTAAGACTATAGTTCTCATGCACGCTCTGCAGAGCTTTCGCTGTATAACTTTCTGCAGCACGGATTTTTCAAAGATCGGTCTTCCAACACCCTTTAGTCACCAGTTTCTCTTTGCTGATAGGCATGGGCGACGGCTATAGCTTGAAATTTTCTCAAACTGTTTACATTTCTCTTCAAGAGATGTGATTTTTTTGCCTGAGTGCCTCTATGGTTTGCGTTGACGCAGCCTCGACACGGCTTAACTCTTCTTCCAACACACTGAAGATAATGTCCTTTACACGGCGCTCTGTCGATGCGCAGCTTATATTATTCCGCACTGTCCTCTCAATCTTCAAAAAGCCCTGCCTTGCGTGAACGGCGAGACCCTTGAAACGCCCTTCAACATATCTAAACAGAACTTGAAATCGGCTCTCTAAATGGTCGTTGTCAACGGGAATGCCAGATCCGTCTGGTAAATAGCGCTTAACGAGTTCCGAGTATGGCCTCTGCAGAATCTCTTTCTTCTTGCGAAGCTTCATCACTATTTCATTAGTGAATGTTAAGGTGACGCCTGAACTGTCGATGCTAGAAGCAATAAGTGCTCCAACATTTTCATAAGCCATGGCAAAGGCTGGTAAAAATACGAAGCAGAAAAACTTCTATTAAACAAATATGCTGTTAAACAACATATTACACAAAATTCGGTGTTAAAGTGACACAAAAAGTTTTTTCGCAATGTTGAAAATCATTTTTCGTCAAGATATATTCGAAGCAAGTCAAGCAGAACTCATTATGAGAATATTTGGCGCATCAGACAATTCAAGCAATGGATCGAGAGCATAAAAATAAATCAACAAAACCATCACGCAAAGCAGGGCAGCAAGGCTGAGATCGTTTCCGCAGTTTAAATTTAGGATGCTGTCACTTTAGTTACGAAAAACGTTTGCAAGCTTTCCGCAGAGAAGCCACAGGGAAAGTGCTTGCAAGCTTTTTGCCCCGTTACTAATGCTTTCACCCGCACTGGGAAGTCCACAGTGACAACACTTCCCAGCTTCGTTTAGCGAGTGTGCCAGTTAAAGGTGAGATTTCATTTAGAGAATTCCGACTCAAAACACAGAATCCAACTTTTTTCGAGGCGTTTTCCTTTGCCGTGGAATATCCACTGGACTACGTCGAGGTCTACGTTCATCTTAGCAAGTCTGCTGAGGCGGCGGCTTTTGGAAACTTTCTTTTGCAGTGCGTAAAGGAACTCCTCGAAAGCAGCTTCCAGTCGCCGTGGCAGTGGTATGCTTGGGTGCGTGGTTTCCCGCAGGCAGGCTTCATTCAGGTGCTTCTTAGGCTTCAAGGTGCAGTGGCATTTGGAGTAGCCTTTTCATTTGATGAGGCACTCCTTGCTCTGAAAAAAAAAGAGGAAAGCCATGGTGACGGTGCCACTAGCAACAAAACACATGTGCGTGAAAGCGAGCAAATAAGCTTTATACAAGCGCCCAAACAAAGCCAAAGTCACTATTAAAAATCTACCTGCTAAATTTCCGACTACGAAATATGAAAGAAAACTGATTCCATCAAAACTATAAGAAAATGGGCTTAGCTTTGTCGTTTTATGATATAAGTCTGCTCACTGCTTAGTAGTACCGAAAGATATATGCCAAGAAGAAAATGACTTTATACAGCGTAGCTGGGGGGAAACTCTCTTGCTCGAAAATCTCAATCTTTCCAGAAACCTTATTTTCTTCACTACAAATAACACATTTTTTTTTTATTCTGCCATGCCTTTTGTACAGAAAACAGTGCTAAAACATGACATTTTTTTTCGTTCATTGAACAAATTTTAGGAATGACATTATACTCTGCGGAGATTCGCTAACGACAGTTGTTGGGTAGGCATACCTTTGTTTGTCCAATAGAGAATATAAATGATATTACCTTGTACTTATTTCAGCATTAAGGCTGTTGGGTTTTCAAGCATGTCCTTGTGTGCAACCAGTCTGGTAAATGGTGAAATTTGCTTAGTTTTTATTCACTAACCTTAGCAACATTTAGATGTACACGCCACAGTGTTAGTCTGATTGGAAATACCATTATTCGTTGTTGTTTCTTACAAAACTAAACGATGTAGAAGTTCACGCGAAAAAAAAACAATCACAGCATATTCACAGAGTGAATGATGATGAGTGGGGCGAAGCGTACGTCAGCCCGTCCGTCGATCTGTCCATGCGCTTATCCGTAAGTCTTTCCATCCATCTGTATGTCTGTTCGTGCGTCCATCCACGTACGTTCGCGCGTCTATTCATCCGTCCGTCCATCTGCTAGTCTGTCTGCATATCCGCCCGTGCGTCCATCTAGTGAACACTCCAAGTACCGCCATCTCTCATCTCACATTTTCTGTGGCACACACCCGCTCTAGAGCGGGTATGTGCCACCTGTGGCTACGTATACTACATACATACAAAGAAGGGACAGACCTACGCCTCAAGCCGCTTCGCCCTTAAAAATTTGGGACATATCTGTATTTAAACAATAACAAATGTTATAGCTAAACACATAGTTTCAGTTCGAAAACGTGAGGTAACATACATATAGTTTACTTAAAATACTTCAGAGACACTTTAGAGACAACAATGCCCTCTCCTAGGCTTTCACGGTGTCTGAATAGGCAGCTCGAGCACTCAATGGAAGTCTTTCCCTCGCTTCACTGTTGTGTATCCCCAAACCCGCTTCTTGTTACCACGATTATGGTACCATGAATTATGGCGGGGGCTGCGCCGCTTAGCCGGAGAGGGACAATGGCAGAGCGGGGAGCATGGCTGAAAATGAGGTGCAGGTCTGCAAGTTTTGTCGGTGTCGCTGCGTGTGCCTCCAACGTGACTACGTAATTGGCCAACGAAATACTGCGAGCACGACAAGGCACGAACAGGGTCCTTGAGAGACCACGCGGGGACTGTTTTTGTCTTTGCAGTGTAAATAGGCCGACGACAAAAGAAAAGACACTCCTAAATACAGCCCACAGACCAAAATTGGTGTCGTGTCTCTCTAGGGTAAACGCGCTTTAACGAGCTTAGTTGTAGCATGTCGTGTGCTTTAAGTGCACCGGCACGTGCTGGCGGGGCTTTCGCTAGCGTCGGAGGCGAGACTGTGAAAGTTGGTCGCCATAACAATTGGCTTCCCCGTCAATCGGTCGCAAGGATCTCGGCACCGGCCGTTGGCGGCTGCCGAGCCCAGTCACACTCGCTCAAGTTTATAGAAAAGGGCCGCATTACCGTCAGTTTTTAGACGCTAGCTCTAAACGTACTCGGCTCTGTTCGTGGCGGCGGCTGTCGCTCTTCTGTTCGAGGTTGGCTGGTCGCAGACGCTCTGCGTGAAACGCCGTGTTTTGTCTCGAGTTTGCTTGCTTGGGCTGGACGGCGGCGCTCGCTTAGAACTCGCCGCCTCGCCGCGACAGTCATAACTGTGGTAGCCTCAGTTATTACTGTGGATACCACACTTAGGCTGATGCTCTACGGGGATCAAAATGCGTCTTTGACGATGTGTGACATACGGCGAAATTATCTGCATGTTCTATTTTTCACGTATGTTTTCATATCACCTTGCACGTAAAATACCCATGCTTATTCATCCTCTGGCACATGTGATTAACTATGTTTACAATCTTAATGTGCAGCCGTGGGCACACCCCCGGCAGAAGGCTGTGGCTGTGTGCGGTGGCGTCTGTAATGCCTGTCATCTATCGCTTTCGTCGGAGCAGCTTCAGAAGGACTGTTTTTATATCAACTTGCACGTACTTGTCATATGCGTGCATCCTCATCTTCTGTCACGTGTGACTAACAATTTTTACTATCTTATTGTACAGCTGTGGGCACACAACGTGTAGAAAGCTGTGTGCGCTGGCGCCTATAATGCCTCTCATGAATCGCTGCCATCTGAGAAACTTCACATTGACTGTACAAGATGTGACAACAAGGCTGGACTTCAACTTCATCTCCAGGAATTCTAGACATAACATGTCCCGTCTCTCGGCGGTGGCCGGTCACCTCACGGTAACTGCATACGAAATGCACGAAAAAAAGAAAATCTCCCGAGCCAGACATGATAATAAAAACGACTCCCAGTTGATCATACTAGGCAACCACCAGAACATTTAAGGCCCAATTTTAATAACGTGCCACTAAGTGTCTTCCTTCCCAGACAATTTGAATATATTCCAGACAGCCTATGGGAGCGGCCACAATTCTGACACAATTTGGTGTGTTTAAACATCGATTGCAAAGCTTAGAGAAGAAATATTGAAAACGACTCCCGGTTTTAGGTCGGCCAATAAACTATCTTTTGATTGATACAATATGTTATTGTGTAGCTAAAGCCATGTAACTTCTCGAATCGTTTTTTATATTTGTAAAGCTGGCTTTTCTGCAATGCGCCTTGCATTACGAAGAAACCAGCTAACATTTAGTAAATAGTTTTTGCGTTTTTTGCTTACGCTCTGACGAGGAAAACGCATACATGTGCAACTAGGGCCTCAATTCCAATGGATGGACGGGAGGTACCACCGTTAGTTGGGCGAATATGCAGTCTATGGAAGTGAACTTGCGAAATGCGAAACGTCCTTATTTGTTGTTTCCAGGGCCCGCATTTGCCTCGGGGTGTTTCAGAACTGCTCGCGGCGCTGACAATGTCTCTCAATGCATTTACTTTGTCTTGCGTTTACTTTCTCACGTATCACTCGTACAAAAAAAATCACGAGCTTTGAGCTGCAGTTCAAGCACCACATAGAACACTAAGCATTGCTTCAGCGAAAAGAAAACAGGTGGCGAGTAATATCAGCCAGAAAGAACCACATCGTGCAAGAGTACCCTGAATGTTAAGCATTCATTAGTGAACTTAGGTGACTTTGCCCTACTGAAACGTTCCGCATATATGGATCCGTACATACGCAATTATTGGACTACGGAAAGCCGCATCATGCGGAAAGATGCGAACATCCGCAGCTTACAGAAAGCGCCATATCATGCGAAAAGATGCGGACATCCGCAGCTTACGGAAAGCGCCATATCGTGCAGAAAGATGCGGACATCCGCAGCTTACGGAAAGTGCCATATCATGCTAAAGAAACAAATGTGTTAAGAAGCTACTTAATGAGGGATTGAATCATCGGCATCATTCTAATTGTCGTGATGCGGAAGCAAAATTACCTTTCAAATAAACTACATTACAAAACTACTGAATCAACATGCTAGCGATCATAAATGGTGGTTACATTGCAACACATTAATGCAGTGTTCTATGCAAGACCTAAAAAACTTATAAAGTTATTATTATCAATAGAGAAGCATTATTGTACACACTAGCCCTGCTACAATCAATATATTTTTTTATTTGTCTGTATGCTCCAGCTGGGAATGGTGACATTGCAGTGTTGATGGTACACAAATGAGGTGACTACACCGTAATTTCACAAGCTCCACCTAAGCCACAGGATGGTGACACAAAACACAATGTAACAGCAATTTTAGAACGAAATGTTTAAACATAAATAATAATCATAGCACTGTGAAAGTGTGGCGCTGTGTTTGTCTCATGAACGCCTTGTGGAGATCGGCGAAATGCTGCTTGAGGCTGCGGCACCACTGTAAATCTGGAAGGTCACTGCCATAGAACTTGTGTCCTTCATAGGCACCTGGAAATGAAAATAATTGGCACAAATAATGTCAGAGACACATGTTAGCCCATTAGTTCACATGCACAAGAAATATAACACACAGAATGAAACTGAAAATGTAAGGCACACAATCCTTCATGTTAAGCATATGTGAATATTAGAAGGAATGAGTGTGTAAATTAGTTCTGCCACATCAAAGAAAACAGCATGCTTATCACAGCGAAAATAACTAGGTTGTCACGATTTTCAATGGTAGAGATAATCGATTATTATGTCCTTATGAAATTATGGTTTAAATGCTTCCTGCACAGTAAAACTTTAGAAACTGCAAGTGAAAGCTCTCAATGTACATTTAATAGTGTGTGCATGTACATCTGCTGCCTTTATACTATACATTTTGTGCACAAAATTAACATCTTGAACAATTTCGAGAGTTAAACCTATGCAACTTACGAAGGTTAAAATTACCATGAAAGCAAGCAGGACAAGGCAGGTGCCATTAAAAATCTGTGCAAGCCAGATAACTACAATTAAACTGCACACATATAGGGGAGCAAGAGTACCAGAAATTCGGCTGCTGACCCGCAGGTCACGGTATCAAATCCCGGCTCCATTTCCGATGGAGGCAGAAATGCTGTAGGCACGTGTGCTCAGATTCGGGTGTACGTTAAAGAACCCCAAGTGGTCGAAGTTTCCAGTGCCCTCCACTACGGCGTCTCTCATAATCATATCGTGGTTTTCGGACGTGAAACCCCACATATAAATCAAGAATCACAGAAATAAACTGCCAACAGAAAAGTTGGGTGCATGTGCTATCTGTAAGTGCTTACACCTTACTACATACAGCATGCTCATTCCATTTTAAATACCGATATTGAAAATAACTGCTCAATTAGGAATGTAAAAGGTAAGGTAGAACTGAACGACTCTACAAAAAGTGACCCTATTATGACATGACGTTTTCTTATAACAAAATTGACTAAGACTCTGAAATATCATTATGCAAGAAAACATCTTCAAAAGAACAATCAAGTTTGAAGTCATATATTTTTAATATGGCTACTATGACTATAACCAAGAAATCGACCTCAACATGGCTAATGTTAGTTTTTAAGGCCTATGTTCACTAGACAATGAACTATACCACAAAAAGCACAGCGTTCAGGCAAAGCACCACACAAAAAAAGAAAGCAGTCCTTTTTGTTATTACCTACAATGCCTTTAAAATGGTATTTTTACCTCTACTTCCCGCTTTTTATCAAAGTAACTGGTGTAAAACAAGTTAGCTGAAAATGCACTGTGCCTCCAAAACCTGTTGGTTGAATCTGAATTTTTAAAAAATGGTGAAGCTTGCACTAAATTAGGCTCCACAAGTCTTGGAACAGCGAGACTGCATGACTCTTAGGACTACTTTGGTTACTTGTGTTTTGTTTCTGGGCCTATGCATAAAGACAAGGGCTTAACTGAATTGCTGCTAACAAACAAATGCTTTCGAAATTGCCCGAGCGTCAAAGGATGCTCAGACATTTGTTGTTTTTCGCACTGGGCTATTCTACACCAAACATACAAACCATACTGCCTGGCGACCATCACAGGTGTATAGTTTAAAAAATGATGGTAATTTACTCTTCTGAAAATAGCTATTTGCAGAAATGTTTTGAAGAGAAAAAAGTAGTGGTCACGTGGGCACCTTCAGAATTTCGCAGAATGTCGTGCGGGTGTTATTTGTGAGAAAAATTTCAAAGTACCGCTTTTTCTTGCCATATCAAATTTGATCTACATATTAAGTAAAGGTGCTTCTTAAAGTATTTGAAGCCGAGTAACATTAGTGCAATTTTTTTCCTACATAGGCTTTGAAGAATTCAGCCAAACTGTTTATCGTTTGCATTTCTTGTATGGCAATACTGCACTTTGTATGAATATTTGAGCCACAAATACTCACTGCGCAGAAGTTACATTTCACGAAAAAAAAAATAATGTTAGGTCCAGATTACAAATATCACTATATAATCGTTTTTGTCTACATTGAGATGCAACTTGAGCTGTGTGTTTGTCTAATTGAAAATTACTTTTATGTGTAAGTTGAAAGCAAATAAACAGTTCTTGTTATATGGCAAGTGTTATCATTACAATTTTTGTTTAAATGAGGAAAATGATCTTTGAAGTCTCCTATTGAGGGCCATGGAGAACTTCAGAACGAAAGCTGTCGTATATCAAATGCAGAAAACAGCCATCATAAGAAAACTTCAAAAATTTATTTCTACTTTAAGACAAAGTGTAATCATATAACTTGCCATATAAAGAGAATTGCTTCCTTGCTTTTGATGTGGCAAAAAAATTGTAGTAATATTACTGAGCTTCATGCACTATACACAATCACCTTTACTTAATACCTAGACCGAATTTGGTGTAGAAGAGGCTGTATTTTGAAACACTTTTTACTTTTTACAAACAACACCCAGACGACACCCTGGGAAGTCCAGAAGGCACCAACGTAGCCTAATATTTTGTTCTCTGCGATATATTTTAGCATTTTGCTGTTTTCAATACAGTAACCGAGCACAATATTTTTTTTTTCAAAACACATTTAGTACGGTTGGCAAAATGGCTGGGATGTTTGATGTGTAATTGCTTCACTGCCAGCATTATTCTTCCGAAGCTAAAGCTATCACCTCTCTGTCACTGCCTCCCTCACATACAATGCCTGCATAGGAAAGAAAAAGAAAGCCAGGTCCGACAAAGTTCGCAAGGCAAGATATATTCATGTTGGATAAATTCATTACCATAAACAGCCGCAAAATAACATTCATTTTGAGTAGTCCAAGACACAAGCTATATACCAGCATACTAAGAGCCAAGCACAAATTTTTCATTTGAACATGTGTGGTGATAGACAGGAAGCACTTATTGCAAGACTGATCAGTCTGTAATTAACTGAATGAAGTACAATGCACTGTTCAATCCAACACCACATAGGCATCTTTGCTATAGCAAAGCCATGTGTCATTGATTCATGCACTATATGGGACAATGCAAATGTAACAAAAAAGGTGAAAAAAGAAAACAAGGGAAAAAAGAAGAAAAGGGGGGATGCAAAGTAGGAGCAGTGTAGCACTACTTTTACTTTGCATCCCCCTTTTCTTTCTTCTTTTCTCTTCTTTTCTATCAGTTATCTTTTTTTTGCTTCCCTTACCCCCAACCTCCGACAGGAGAACACTCTGTATCAGCGCAACCTAACTTGAAAAGAAGCAAGGGCTGCACTCTTCTGCGTTATAGGTTTTTTTTTTTCAGACGAACATTTCCAACAGGCACACACGCCTACACCAAAAGATTATCAATTACTGACCCCATTCAAACTAACACGCCAAGGATGACAAGGTGACTTCTAAATAATAGGTTCTGCTATCGCAACATCAGCCAGCCTGTCTGAGGCACTTCCACGGTTCACCCTGATTACCCCACTAGATGTTTCCATCTGTCGACTCACATCTTCATTTTGGATAACAGTAAGACGAGCTTACATTGATGAATACGCACGAAAGCTTAGTGATGTATCATGTATGAGATTAAGCAACTCTGTTAAAAAATTGATAGCTTGCTTCCAGGCTTTTTATACTGTAGCCTGAAACTTCGTAATGTCTTCTATGCACATGAACCAGATTGACAACGTAATGCACAACATGCTTAAGAATACTGCGAGGAACATGATAACGACAAAACGACCGGCCACCCAAATTTTTCGCTGTACAAGTTTATAAAATGTTCATGTACACCCAAACGAGGTGTTTATGATACAAGCCGAAAAAACCTACAAGTAGGGCCTTGGAGCCTTCTGGAAGTAGACGTGTTGCATTTTTTCTGTGGAGGGCTCACCCATAAGTGAGGAACAAAACTCCTGTATAAGGAAGAATGTCGGCAGCTATCAGTTATAGAAAAACCTAATGCAGCTAATCTTCCCCGACACATCTGTACATTTAGAGAGGTGACGTAGCTTCTGTGATTGTGGCAGTAACACCAACAGGACCAGTGCAAAAATTGGCACTACTTGGCTAGACAAATGTCCAAACATGCCTGCCCGACTCCCTCTAGCCATCCCGGCTGAATCTGACGCATGATTTTTTAACTGCTCGCTGGACAAAAACAAAACCACTGAAGCACTCACAATACACAGCGTGAAGTTCATCTGGAGTGGTCTACTTCGTCTTCTGCGATGAAAGAGCAGCACAGTTTACCGATAAGGCACTCCTTGCAATGGTTTTCAATGCCACACAGTGACCATGATGTTCCTGTCGAAGAGAGCTCGGGAGCTTGGAGGGTGCTTGCTCTTTTCTTGGGGCTGCTGCCGCTCCTCGTTTTCTGCTCAAGGTCAACCTGCACAAAGTTGTAGACGAGGCTTTAAGAGTTGTATATAATGATATACAAATTTTCGCTGAACACACATTTCCTCGTGGCACACTGAGGAATTTCTTATAAAACTTAAGGCCTCGCATATGCAAACATTTACAATCGATCCGAAGATGCACTCGACTCTAAAGGAGCAAGTTGTTATGTAGTGTATATAAAGAAAGGTCATTCAGCACAACCACAACTACAGTTGCACACGAAAACGACATTTTACACGATCCTGTTTATTTACATGGTCCATTTTATTTTATTTACACGATCCATTTTACACGGTCCTGTTTTACACGATCTGGTCTGCATGAACTCTTGAACCGAGCACCATATAGATTAAAAGACACAGAGTTTGAGACAAACCTAGTTTCCCGTGGAGCATCCTCTTGCACTATAACAACACATCTCAAGTTAGTTAGTTGGTCAGAATGAGGTGAAAACAGCTCGCACTTGAAAAGCACGGGCAGAAGGAATGACGCCTGCACCCTGCGCATCTGTACATCTTGTTGAGGGTGCAGTTTTCACCTTATCCTTATGCAATTTCGCATTTATAACATTGTTCGCTGCATAATCTTTGTGGCATTAAAGTGTGTGATACCGTCACGTGTATCCCATGTAATTTATAAAAATAGAATACAAGATAGCTTGATTCGAAAATAACAAAGTGCATCCAGTGCCATGTCCTGTAGCCATTCTTTAGGCAAGTGGCAGAATCATTTATTCTTCAAAACATATCTTACTTGTAACCACTACAAGAGCTAACTCGTGCACTGGCACATTCTGTTTGCCTCTTCAGATTATAAGGTACCTTTTTTACACCAGAAAGTCTTCAAGAAGAATAGAAGTGTTGTAATTGTGAAGAAAGAAAAGTAGAAGGAAAAAAAGATTACCTGCCCTGTACAGGGACCGAGCCTGCGAACTTCGAATAACATGTCCGATGCTCTATCAACTGAGCTACCATGGCGGCTATCCCTCTTCCATTTTGTACGGTATATATGTGCATTTATACATGGAAGAGTCAGTCAGCGCTGCTTGTTACCATTATGGCGAGTGTGGGACAGCTTTTTTTTGCCTACTGGCGATTACATTACGATTGCAGTTACGTTACGATTACTTCCAATATCCCTATACCTATTTGGCAGCATTATGCATCTGTCAGTTCTCAGAAAATCTGCTAGTCACAGGAGGTGGCAATGGTTCACCCTCCCACCTAAATGCATGTACTTGAACACATGCACAACTGATCAAAAAAAAAACAAGTCACACACTGCTAAGATTACTGAGATTCACTGTTTCAGATTCATGAGTAAAGGAAAGAACTATAAATTTAAGGGTTTGTTGTCTTTGTTGAACACAATATAATAAGAACTAGCAGAAAATGATGCCAAACAAACTATAGGGGATGTTATCAAAAGTAACTTTAACAAAATTGTGAAAAGAAAAGTGAACAAAAACGTAACTTGGCAACGTTTTTTGAGAATTGAATTGAGATTACTTTTTATAACATCCCTATATTTTACTAGATAATGTTGTCGAGTAATTCTCATTATTAGAGTGGTGAGTAGGCTGGCAAAGAAAGCATACATGGCATTGATACTTCTTTTGAACACCTAATAGTTTGAGAACCCTAAAAGAGCGGAAGCTTTGATTGATTGATTTGTGGGGTTTAACGTCCCAAAACCACCATATGTTTATGAAGGACGCCGTAGTGAAGGGCTCCGGAAATTTTGACCACCTGGGGTTCTTTAACGTGCACCCAAATCTGAGTACACGGGCCTACAACATTTCTGCCTCCATCGGAAATGCAGCCTCCACAGCCGGGATTTGATCCCGCGACCTGCGGGTCAGCAGCCGAATACCTTAGCCACTAGACCACCGTGGCGGGGCAGAGCGGAAGCTACTTTGATTAGACCAGAATATTTAGTTGGAGCGAAAAAAAAACGTACACACATTTTTACCAGGCTTTTTAACACCTTTTGAGACATAAAAGTGTATGCTGCCATTAATGTTAAGTACCATTACTTTTGTCACACTATGCACTGTAGCAGGTGTAGTTAGAGTGGTGATAGTGAAGGATTAATCTAGCACGCCACCAACTGTGTTCACATCAATGGTCGCGTATTTTAAAAAAATACACCTGCTGTATAATAAAAAAAAGTTTAGAGCAACAATGTTTTTATCCAAATCAAGTTAAACCGACTGGGTAAGCAAACCATTTGCATAAAATCAAAAGGCATAAAGTGATTCATGTATAATAACTATGTGAACAATTTCAGCAACGCAGGGCAAAGTGACAACAGTTCTATTAAAAACCCCTCTCATTATAACATGCATGAAAAGCACTACACCAGAATATTTTATAGTGCATGTAATACCGAGACTACTAGACTGTCTATTGACCTTTTAGAAGAAGGGTATCTCCTTCACGTTCAAGGGGCAACCACTTAGCCTTTTCCTGAGCTTTTCTGTGAATATTTCCTGAATTTCAGATATCATTAGGATTGATTTAGAGTGAACAGATTTTGCTTACGCATTGAAAGCTAGTTCTGTATGTAACTGCAATTATGGGTGCCAAACCACCTCCAATTAATTTTTAACATTTAACTCATTTTTTAACTGCAGCAGCACAACTAGCTGTGGGTGCCCAAAAAGTAGCTAGAAACAATACCTTTAACTCTTTGAGCCTTTCGGAAGTGTTCAGCTTCTCAGTGCTCACCTTATAACATTTTTTTTTGAATGCGTGTTTGTGTGCCCACTACTCTTGCTCCTTGTACAGTGAGGAGGAGCACATGGCAAGAAGAGACAAGAAAGAAGCATTGGGAAAAAAAGCGAAATAAGCGAGGACCTCTTTCGTATCGTACAATGTGTGTAACATTACTATTGCGACAACATATAGACAAATTATCAAGGCTATGCATCCATTGTAGAGTCATACACAGCTGCAACACCACGACTAAATTTCAACCTTGTGTTGGTTTAGTATCCCTTTATAGTGGCAAGCTAAAGATATCTGCATTTGCTTGGCACACATTGAGATGCAGCAAAATGTGATATGGTAATCTCATTTAGAATGCACGTCATGTGGCTTCATTGTATATGGGGCTACAAGTAACTCTGGTTGCAAAGCAATATGGCAGAGCCTAAACAGACATCACCGACCACTCCAATCTGAACTTGCCTTTGCTACTTGCCCATTATCATCCCAGCAAAAAATGAATAATTGAATATGCTACAGGTATGTGCTAGCTTATGCTAAGGACCAAGTATGAAGGGTGTTTTGTCATTAATGAGATCAGTTATTTGTTCAAGAACACTTGCTGTCAAACACAAATGCATTGCTGTCGAAGCATCAAGACTCAAATATAAAGCAAAAAGAAGTGTCTCTTTAAAAATTACAGGCCACAAGGTGCAAGATAAATATTTCATATACTTGGGATGTAAGGCACGCACAAGAGGTGCTGCCATATTATACTTTTCCTTGTGTTGAAACCTGCTTGCTTTACTCACCCAACACATCTGTAAAGATGCCGTGAAAACACCAAGGAGCTGATGCAGCAAGGTTGAACACATGTCCAGGGATTCCACCATTCCTAAGCAGCCCTACAGCCTCCACAGTCCTGCAACCATTTGTAAGATAAATATAGTTCTACCCAAAGTTCTTGGTTTACAGACACACATGCAAGACGCATAACCACTCTATAGGAAGTTTGCATGATAATGCGCTGGGTAGCAAAACGAATGCCAATATCAAGTATCCCGGCCTGCCGCTTCTTTCTTTCCGTTCTTAATTAATCAATCCATGGTTAATAAGTGTTCCCCCAATGTTAAGTGTACTGGCAGTCCGGTGAAGAATTGCAATGTACATCAAACACAGTCCAATTCATGGCAAGTAAACATTCAATAGCGTTTTGTCAGCTGTTCAAGAAAAGAGCATGAAGTTTAGCTAAAACCCATGTTTTTTATAAACACCATTCAATTTGATATAAAAGTTGTGAGCGTTATTTGAAGGAACACGGATTAATGTTTAATCAATGATTTCTTATAATGTACTGATATGAATGCAACTAACTGAATATGAAACGATAATTGTTGCTTGAGAATTTAGAGTTATGAACACTATCGCAATTGCCAGCTGCATCTTGTCCAAAACAGCAGCAAGATAGGCTAGTTTCTGTAGGTGAGCAGTAATGAGCAGTGCAAAGTAACAACAAGAAACACCAGTAACAACAGTATGGAGCAATCACAGACTGCCTGCTGTATAATTTATTGCACAAAAGTTCGCCTGAATAGCAGTCAGACAACTCGTGCAAATGAAGGTCCAGTTAGGAATGAACAAGTTATGAAATCAACAATGCCTGCTTTCACTAACAGGACCCTCATTCACATAAAGTATGCAGCGATAGGCCCCTACCGAGGTACGTCACAGCATGATGTCACTGGCACATGTAAAAGGTGTGGCTGGAAAAACACTCCCGCTGGTGGCTCAGCCCGGTACAGTCGTGCGGTGTTTGGGGCAAGTTTTAATTTTTCAAAGCTTACACTTCACGTTACAATGTTGACATTAGCTGTAGTATGTGTCAGCAAACATCTAGCTGTGTGGTAAAATATTTGCCACGCTGTCTGTTTATCTTGAAGAAATGAACACACGTGGTGGCTTGTGCGAGGAACAGTGGCATAGTCTTCAAAATGTGCACTGTAGATTGTGGCATGTAGTGTGCATTGAAAGGTATTGAGAATATTGGTTCAACTGAGAGAGAATATTGTGTGTGGTGTGTGCAATGTCAATAACAATGTGTCTTGTTTGCGAAGACATTAGCACTCATGGCAGGGACCGGTTGATGAAAAAACTTGATTCGACATTTTAGTCAAGGTAAATATGCACTTGACGCGACCATCTACGAGTGGGTACATCTCAGTGTTTGCGCTGTGTGCAGAAAAAAATTGCATGGTCACCGGGCTAGAAGATACCATTTGCTGAAGCTGCATGTATGAATCGCCCCGACGAGTACGCAAGCCCAATAAAGGTATAACTCGTTTTATCGAAGGCCTCATATGTCTTCATGCAATAAGCAAAGATTCTTGTTTCACATATACTCAGTACCTTTACCGCTCGATATTCATGAAGTGACAATGCAAACAACAAGTTTGTGTGTTAGGTCCTAAGGGAGCAATGTAAATATGCAAATGGGTGGTGGCCTGTGCGATGCAGTGATGTAACTGCGCAAAAGATTATGTATATAGTAGGCTACAGGTTTAGAATCGCATACATCTCAGTGGTCTATCAGGAACGTCACAAACAACTTCCTTGCCAACCAGCCCTTGCACGGAGGGAGGGATTGGCTGGCACGGCGCTCGAAGTGACATCACACTATTTGCAAACATAGAGAGGTTTCTTACTTAGGCAACATTTTGCACAATATATTTTTAGATGCAAGACTGTACTCGTCCGCATTGATCATACTGATGTCTTTTGTTGTTACTTTGTGCTGTGAATTACTAGGCATTTAGTCACCATGATCCTTAAAAGCTAATTTCAGTGTTCTCTCTCATATTGCTGAAAACTGTGTTGTTGCATGAATTGGGCAAAAAAGAAACACAGAAAGGCTGTCAAAATAAATACACCAACATGGGTATTCTCCTGCAAACAAAAGTCGGCACTGGTCCTGTCATTACCCGTCTTCCTTCTCTCTTTGCCTTGTTTGTGCTGAAACAGCCAAACACCTGATGAGTTAGATGAGAAATATTAACGCATCAAAACTATAAGTGCTTGCATCAGCAACTACACAACAGCGGGATAACCGCACCCCTGCCACACAGCAGCGAAACATATTTTGAACATGCTGGCAGTGTACTATTTTATAAAAAGCAACTCTGGCAGATTACAAAATCTCACATTGTGCATGCAAGTTTTCTTCAAAGTCAGGCGTACAATGTAGGTGCTGGCCGGTGCATTATTAGTTACAAGCAAAAGCGTCTTGCACGTACATATGCAGATTGCACGAACACCTCTCTCTCTACACTAGGCACACACATTATATCTTTTAACAAGCACACGCCACTGTTTAGAGGCATAATAACGCTCTACCGTGAACGTATGCTAATCAACCCACTTAGGCGGTTGGCTAGGTGAATCGAGCCAAGTTACAAATTGTATCGCCCGCGAACGTAAACAAAATGCTGTTTCCATCAAATGGCACTGCAGGCTTCGTTAATCACAACGTAGCAAGCCCCATGTGCGTCTTCCTCACTACATTGCACATATGAAAAAATCGATCACCATACACATGCATGTTGCCGCAGTTGTCTCGAATTAGCTCCAGTAAGGCCGCGCTGATGCGCCATGGCTCTGCTAGCGTTAGCGTTGTCAAAGCGAATCGGCAACCGCACTCGCAAAGGCGCGTAAGGTTGCCGTTTCACGACGCCTCGTTCGAGTGCAGCAACACACACTTGCACTGAGTGGCATACTTGGTCTACATAAAAAAGTGTCCCCCTTACCTTTAGTTTCTTTCACACTGTCCTGAGGGAAGCAACCACAGGCGTCAGCCGTCACCTCGGACTCCTTCGAGCGCCCGCCCAACCCGCCGATTCCTTGGACGACTCGCACTTGATCCGCACTCGAACAACCGCGGGAATAGGGCGCAATCTTAGCACATCACACGAACGAGGAACGGCGCTTCCTTGCGTAAATTTAACATTTCGTGCTCTCGTGTGTAGCAGCGCGAACACATGAGAGAGCATGCCCACGGAGACAAAGACAAACACATGTGGCTTAGCTGTGAATGGATTTGGCTTGGATATCTGTGTGAGAAAAATAAAAAAAAAACATCTGTCGCTGCTATAAACTGAAAAAAATGTATGTTATCTGGCAAAATAACTTTAAAAGTGATAAACGGTTATTCAAAAAACAAGTTACAACTTATGAATATTTTCGCAGGTCTTTGTTTTGTTTTTGTTCTAGCAGACGACAGCCTCCTACTGCTTCTACGACAGACGTAGCGCGGTTTCACGTTCGGTGGGTGTCGCCGACGCAAAGCTCTACAGTAGTGATATCAGAGTTATCAATTCTCAATGAATCATAGGATGGCTACAAAGCAGTAACATTTTGACATAGTGCAGTACGCAATCTTTCAAGGATATGACATTTCTTCGCTCTGAAGCAAATCGAAGCAAGCCGGCCGGCGCAATCAGCTGATGTCGCCACTACGCGAGGCATGGTCGTGCGCAATAGCGTCGCGCCCCGTGCTCGATTTGTCATCAAGCGATAGAGCTACTAAGTGGAATACAGCTAGATGCAGGGATTAATGGCGTATCACTCTAATTCCTGTGGTGGCCGACTCAATCGCAAGAGAGCCCCGGGAAACAACCTTCAACTGCTCAAGCTTGTGTGTGGGTGTAAAAATACTTGTTTCCATCCGCGGCGGGGCAGCAATCTATAGTTGAAAGACATGCGAAAAGCGTGTGACGTATATACAATCACAAACATATGCACACAACAATAGATACGATCGCATATCGTACATAAATATGCCAACACATAGAGTGTGAAAAGCAAATTCACATACATAACCTTAAACTCAGTGTACTGCTTAGCGCGAATAGCTTAGCAAGTTAACGCACGCAGTTCACGTGCGCGAGTACAACTGAGTGGCGCAGGTTCGAGTCCCGCGAAATCTAAGTTTTTCTTTTTTTTTCAACGTTTTTATTGTACTGCTATCTTTTCTAATGCCTTAGGTTATAAAACAAAATAAAAGCAATATTGCGCTCAAGTACGTATGTGAGACTGTGTTTTTTGCACAACAGTTATTAGTAGTTTTATTTTCAATTTTAATTTTTTATTTATTTCATAATATAACAAAATTAAGGACTAAGGAGAACATTGGGTCTGCTTGATTGTGAAGGGACTCGAGAACTGAGAAAACTTCAAACCAAAAAGTTTATTTGAGAAAAAACTGAGCATTTCACAGCCGGACCAGTTTCTTCAAGGGTAGGCCCTAGGTATGCGCGAGACTTGCTATATGACTCATCTCAAGCTGTGGCAGTTGAGGGAAGGCATATCACCGAGAAGCAGTTCCAAAATATATTTTGGTTGATGTTTTTTGATTCCTCCAAAATAAGGGCTGCACAATTGTGATCGAGCCAAACCAAGAATTGCGGGCACGAAGTCATGAGACAGAAAATGAATAATGTGATTGTTTGAAAAATTGCCCTTAATAAAAGGAAGAGTTATGGAGTGCTACGTAGCTTAACCCAGCAGTAGGAATTTTATATATACATATAGATAGTTTAAAATGGACAATGTTGCACACACAGACATTGGTTAAATTTCGTTGCAGCACAGTTGAAGCATCTATGTAGAACTGAAGCATCAAGAGAAGCTCATGCGTCCTCACTTTATTGCGCTTTACATAGCTTGTATGCGTCCATGCAGCCATGATATGATATATTTAAAGAATTTGTTTAACTATAATCTTCTTATTCATTAAAGCTGGCCCATAAGTTGCGTCTTATGTAGCACTACAATTGAAGCGTAATCTGCATGATGGTCTGAAACAAGGCTTTGAAGATCTCAAAACGACCCAGCTCTATACACGACCATCCGTGCATCATGATAAGCACCATTATGTGTCCGTACATATCAGTTGTGCTCTCATACTTAATTATTTTTCTGACCACTACCTCTGCCCCTACCTCGTTTCTGTCGTGAAGCTGTGGCAAGTTGTGTATAGCTGTATTTATATTGTAGAGCACATATACTATCTATAAAAATTATTTTTAGGCTACATGCAAATAGTTTTCATAGATTTTCATTTCTTTTGTCGGTGCTCAGGAGAGCTAAGCTCATGGTCGATATTTTAAAACGACATTTCTCTTTGCCAATGTTAATGAGAACAGTTTCATTAATATTGACAAGTTCATTCACATTGAATTTAGTTCTCTTATTATTGTTTCTACCAAAAAACGAGCCCTTGAAGTTATGCTTTTCTTCGCTTGATTTGTTTTCGTGTGACAGCATGCAAGTAAAATGACAGTTATTGTCATTCCTTGTGAATGACACATTTTCCGTGTGACAGACTTTAGCACCTGGTCATCGTGCAGAAGTTGTATTCATTCTGGAAAAGGGCGAACACTGGTGACTGACAACACAGACTAGCCTGCGTTTATTCTTTTGTACTATATATGTCACTGTGCATTCATTTATAACTTTATAGAGCTCGGAATTTCCTGCTGAAAATGTGACAACAACTGTAGAGTTTCCACATTTTTGCAACAATCCACATTCCTTTCATACACTATTGCACATTTTCGTAAGCACCTTACAAAATCTGTATATTTCCGTAGACCTTACATTCTGTATTTTCTTATGAAAGCTTCTGTACACTCCATACACTTTCCTTATCCCTCCCATATTTTTTCATAATGAACTCTCCGTATGCTCCATAGGTTTCCTTATCTTTCCATATTTTCCATAAAACTCACTCCATCTACGCCATAAAACTTCCTTATCCTTCCAAATACTCCATAAAAAAGCTTTCCATATATGCCATACATTTTCCTTATCTTTCTGTATACTCCATAAAAAAGCCTTCCGTATACGCCATACAATTTCCTTATCCTTCCATATACTCCATAAGAAGCTTTCCGTAAATGTCATACAACTTCCGTAATCTTCCATAAAACTCCATATGTTTTCCGTATGTAGCATAAGGAAATGTTACGGAGTCCTATATTTTCCGTAAGATTCATACGAACTTTTCAGTAGGGTACGACTTTGTGCTCTCAGGACCATATCGTTCACGAGGGTTATAATCAAAACTGGTGTGGGATAACACCACTTTATGACAATCATAAATTACAGGTAACAATAAAATCATGTCACGGTTCTCAAGAAATCATTGTTTATATGTTGTGGGTCTATGGTGCTCTAGTGGCCATTTCTTCAACTCGATATGTACCAAATTAGGGTAGATGAGACATTTGTGTAGACTAACATAAATGAGAAATAGTAATGTGAAAATCGTGATGTGAATGTCGTGTACCATGACGTTATACCAACGCATGGTGCGTACGGTGGCCGTTGGCTCAGCTCGACATGTTCCTAATTTGGAAGTGGGTGACGTGACTGTATAACAATTATTGTAAGCGTTAGTATGACAGTAATGACATCTGTGGCATGTACAACATAATTTACGTGGCCTGCTGACAGTGCGCTAACCGTCCCTGTCTCTAGCTTGTACGACCAAGTTGATATGCGTAATATAAAGGTAAGACAAAGCCGGAACGTATTATCACAGTGACTGAGCAAGAATGTTTGGCACTTGTTGTCACTGTACAGTGATTTCGTCCAAACTCCAGTGATGTAATCAAAAGGCGATCAGATATAATCTTGGAGCAGTTAAGCCGGGAGCTAAGGTTAACTGAAGTCCAGATAGAGGACATGATGAGGATTGTTTCCGAGTTTTAAGGCGTGTTTTTCGGACCGTCCGGAAAGACGGCTGTGATTGAACACGATATCGGATCTAATCTGTGAAGAAACCAGTTCGTAGCAAGCCGTATCGATGTTCCGCTGTGCAAAAGCAGATAACGAAAAAGGAGATCGATAAAATGCTGCGTTAAGGAGGTCATAGTATTGGATGGAGTGACTATATATTCTCTCGAGTGCTTGTTCAAGTGTTGGGAAAATTCCTAGGCCATGCATCAATTATTGGCGTCCTAACGACATAACTCGAACCCAAACTTGCCCATACCAATCTAGAGGAGAGGGTAGAAATTGTGTAACAGTCTAATTACATTTCCACGTTAGACCTCGTGCGAAGGTATTGCCAAGTACCCCTTACGGAGCATGCTAGCCGCTATGCCACGGTCGTTTCTCCATTCGGAACGTATCGTCCACTTACGTTGAGCTCCAGATTGAAAATGCGCCCTTATGTTTTTCAGACTCAATGGACCGTGCTCTTTATGATCTCTTCTAGTTCTGTTTGCCGCTCTTGGACGATTGTCGCCATCTTTTCGAACAGCTGGGAAGAACATGTCAAGCATTACGAGTCGTGCTGAACACCTTGAAAGACACTTGTCTTCCTGGAAAGCCTGCTAAATGTCCCCCAGGATGCGGTGAGGTGTCTCACGTGGGACACGTTGTGCGGTGTGGCCGGCGTAGACCTTCAGAAGTTATAGTAGCCGCTATGAAGTATCCAAGACGAACCAAAAAGTCTAATATAAGAGCATTCTTGGGCCTAGCTGGATACTGTCATCATTATGTGCAGGACTACTCTCGCATTCCCAGCTGTTTCACTGACGCCCTTCGAAAGTCCGAGCTGATTCAGGTTGGTGCGAGACTCGCCAAAAGAGAATACGTTTTGCAAGCTAAAACAAGCTCTAAGCAAAAAGCCCCTTCTCATGACACCGGCATTTTAAAGGTTTTGCCATTCAATACGACACGAGTGATTGCGGCATGAAAGATGTATGTAATAATTTGTGATTTGTGGGGTTTAACGTCCCAAAACCACCATATGATTATGAGAGACGCCGTAGTGGAGGGCTTCGGAAATGTCGACCACGTGAGGTTCTTTAACGTGCACCCAAATCTGAGTACATGGGCCTACAACATTTCCGCCTCCATCAGAAGTGCAGCCGCCACAGCCGGGAATCGATCCACAGCCTGCAGGTCAGCAGCGCTGAGTACCTTAGCCACTATACCACCGTGGCGGGGGCTGAAAGATATATCGTACCAAGAAGACAGCACTGGTAACGAAAGGCCAGTTAAAACTGAGCTGCAGAGAAGAGGCATACAGCACCTCTGAAAACAAATGCGATTGCATCGCGTGGGCCAGTCAAAAGTTGCCTGTGATGTCTCGGTTCAAGGTGTGTGGTTGAAATGAACCCCTGTCTAACCTGGTCAAGTAGCCCCCCCACAGTGGTCTAGTGGCTAAAGTACTCGACTGCGAATCCCGGCTGCGGGGCTGCATTTTCGATGGAAGCGAAAGTGCTGTAGGCCCATGGGCTCAGCGCACGTTAAGAAACCCCAGGTGGTCTAAATTTCCGGAGCCCTCCACTTAGGCGTCTTCATAATTGTATGGTGGTTTTGGGATGTTAAATTCCGCTTATCAATCAATTAACCTGGTAAAATAACAAGTCTTATGAAGGTGGCGGGTAAGTGCCACTGTGGCTACGTATACTACTTACATACAAAGAAGGGACAGACCCACGCCTCAAGCGCTTCGCCCTTAAAAATTTGGAACATATCTGTATTTAAACAATACAAATTATAGCTAAACACATAGTTTCAGTTCGAAAACGTGAATTAACCTACATATAGTTTATTTAAAATACTTCAGAGACACTTTAGAGACAACGATGCCCTCTCCTAGGCTTTCACGGTGTCTGAATAGGCAGCTCGAGCACTCAATGAAAGTCTTTCTCTCGCTTCACTGTTGTGTATCCCCAAACCCGCCCCTTGTTACCACGATTATGGTACCATGGATTATGGCGGGGGCTGCGCCGCTTAGCCGGAGAGGGACAATGGCAGAGCGGGGAGCATGGCTGAAAATGAGGTGCAGGTCTGCAAGTTTTGTCGGTGTCGCTGCGTGTGCCTCCAACGTGACTACGTAATTGGCCAACGAAATACTGCGAGCACGACAAGGCACGAACAGGTCCTTGAGAGACTACGCGGGACTGTTTTTGTCTTTGCAGTGTACATAGGCTGACGACAAAAGAAAGACACTCCTAAACAGCCACAGACCAAAATTGGTGTCGTGTCTCTCTAGTGTAAACGCGCTTTAACGAGCTTAGTTGTAGCATCTCGTGTGCTTTAAGTGCACAGGCCCGTGCGGGCGGGGCTTTCGCTAGCCGTCGGAGGCGAGACTGTGAAAAATGGTCGCCCTAACATTGGCTTCCCCGTCAATCGGTCGCAAGGATCTCGGCACCGGCCGTTGGTGGCTGCCGAGCCCAGTCACACTGCTCAAGTTTATGGAAAAGGGCCGCATACCGTCAGTTTTTAGAATCTAGCTCTAAACGTACTCGGCGCTGTTCGTGGCGGCGGCTGTCGCTCTCTGTTCGAGGTTGGTGGTCGCAGACGCTCTGCGTGAAACGCGTGTTTTGTCTCGAGTTTGCTTGGCTTGGCTTGACGGCGGCGCTCGCTTAGAACTCGCCGCCTCGCCGCCACAGTCTAAACTGTGGTAGCCTCAGTTATTACTGTGGATACCACACTTCGGCTGATGCTCTACGGGGATCGAAATGCGTCTTTGCCGATGTGTGACATACGGCGAATATCTGCATGTCTATTTTACACGTATGTTTTCATATCACCTTGCACGTAAAATACCCATGCTTATTCATCCCCTGGCACATGTGATTAACTATGTTTACAATCTTATTGTGCAGCCGTGGGCACACCCCCGGCAGAAGGCTGTGGCTGTGTGCGGTGGCGTCTGTAATGCCTGCCATCTATCGCTTTCGTCGGAGCAGCTTAAAAAGGACTGTTTTTATATCAATTTGCACGTACTTGTCATATGCATGCATCCTCATCTTCTGTCACCTGTGACTAACAATGTTTACTATCTTATTGTACAGATGTGGGCACACAACATGTAGAAAGCTGTGTGCGCTGGCGCCTATAATGCCTCTCATGAATCGCTGCTATCTGACAAACTTCACATTGACTGTACAAGATGTGACAACAAGGCTGGACTTCAACCTCATCTCCAGGAATTCTAGATATAACATGTCCCGTCTCACGGCGGTGGCCGGTCACCTCACCGTAACTGCATACGAAATGCACGAAAAAAAGAAAATCTCCCAAGCCAGACATGATAATAAAAACAACTCCCAGTTGATCATACTAGGCAACCACCAGAACATTTAGGGCCCAATTTTAATAATGTGCCACTAAGTGCCTTCCTTCCCAGACAATTTGAATATATTCCAGACAGCCTATGGGAGCGGCCACAATTCTGACACAATTTGGTGTGTTTAAACATCGATTGCAAAGCTTAGCGAAGAAATATCGAAAACGACTCCCGGTTTTAGGTCGGCCGATAAACTATCTTTTGATTGATACAACATGTTATTGTGGAGCTAAAGCCATGTAACTTCCCGAATCGTTTTTTTATATTTGTAAAGCTGGCTTTTCTGCAATGCGCCTTGCATTACGAAGAAGCCAGCTAACATTTAGTAAATAGTGTTTGCGTTTTTTGCTTACGCTCTGACGAGGAAAACGCATACATGTGCAACTAGGGCCTCATTTCCAATTGATGGACGGTAGGTACCACCATTAGTTGGGCGAAAATGCAGTCTATGGAAGTGAACTTGCGAAATGCGAAACGTCCTTATTTGTTGTTTCCAGGGCCCGCATTTGCCTCGGGGTGTTTCAGAACTGCTCGCGGTGCTGACAATGTTTCTCAATGCATTTTTTTGTCTTGCGTTTACTTTCTCACGTATCACTCGTACAAAAAAAAAATCACGAGCTTTGAGCTGCAGTTCAAGCACCACATAGAACACTAGGGATTGCTTCAGCGAAAATAGAACGGGTGGCGAGTAATATCAGCCAGAAAGAACCACATCGTGCAAGAGTACCCTGAATGTTAAGCATTCATTAGTGAACTTAGGTGACTTTAGACGTATTTGTCCTTCTACCTAGCCACTTACGACTTTGTGCTCTCAGGACCATATCGTTCACGAGGTTTATATCAAAACTGGTGTGGGATAACACCACTGTATGACGATCATAAATTACAGGTAACATTGAAATCATGTCATGCTTCTCAAGAACACCATTATTTATATGTTGTGGTCATGGTGCTCTAGTGGCCATTTCTTCAACTCGATATGTACCGAATTCGGTAGGATGAGACATTTGTGTATGACTAACATAAATGAGAAATAGTAATGTGAAAATTGTGATGTGAATGTCGTGTACCATGACTTTATACCATACGCATGGTGCGTACGTGGTAGTTTGGCTAGCTTGACATGTTCCAAATTTGGAAGTGTGTGACGTGACTGTATAAGAATTATTGTAAGCGTTAGCATGACAGTAATGACATCTGTGGCATGTACAACATAATTTACGTGGCCTGCTGACAGTGCGCTAACGTCGATGTCTCTAGCTTGTACGACCAAGTTGATATTGCGTAATATAAAGGTAAGACAAAACCGGAAGCCGGAACGTTATTACACAGTGACTGAGCAAGAATGTTTGGCACTTGTTTTCACTGTACAGTGATTTCGTCCAAATATGTAGGCTCTTTCTTTACAGGTGGTCAGAGATCATCATTCCTTGTGCAGGCCTGTAAGCCTTCCAGACCCATCTGGCTGCCTTGCACGCTAGGACCGGATCTTGCAAGTGTATGATTTCATGGTATTGTAGCGGCAGGAAGCAGGCCGACTGTTACTGCCATTCGCTGATGCCACTTAATATAACACTGTGATGTCGACAATTACGATCAACTAATGCGTATGTTATCGACCTCATTTAGAGGCTTTCAAAAACACAAGAACTATTTGAAACCCTCATGAAGGCTCACATGTGTAGCGAATACCGCGTACGATTCTCCAATGAATGACGAAGGATAGCATAGTGAATGCTGGCCTACTACAGAAAATTCATGATTATTTTTGGCACTGTGGGTACCCAGCAATGCTCTTGTAGCATCCCAAAGAGTTTTTAGAGAAGGCTTTGAAGACCACTCTCCCAGCTTTCGTTGTGACTGTTCTGCGCGTTCCTTGCAGGTCTGGCGTGTTCTTTTTTTTTACACGCTTGAAACGCCAAATGCCCAATAAAAACTAAAGCAGATGTGCGTTAAAGCCCTTTCTACGTTCGTTCGCCTACTAAAAATATCAAACAGGTGCTTTTGTAGCAATAACGAAACGCACGGCAAGCATCACGGCGCTTCAAAACAGGCGCCGCCTCCTTCTGCCCTGAGCAATATGGCCGCCGCGGCTTCACTTCGAGACATGGGCGGGTATGCGGGACCGCCACTCCAGAAGATTTAGTATAACCTCCTTGGGTTTAACGTCCCAAAACCACCATATGAAATATGAGAGACGCCGTGGTGAAGGGCTTCGGAAATTTCGACCACCTGAGGTTCTTTAACCTGCACCCAAATCTGAGTACATGGGCCTACAACATTTCCGCCTCCATCAGAAGTGCAGCCGCCACAGCCGGGATTCGATCCCACAGCCTGCAGGTCAGCAGCTGAGTACCTTAGCCACTATACCACCGTGGCGGGGCTGAAAGATATATCGTACCAAGAAGACAGCACTGGTAACGAAAGGCCAGTTAAAACTGAGCTGCGGAGAAGAGGCATACAGCACCTCTGAAAACAAATGCGATTGCATCGCCTGGGCCAGTCAAAAGCTTGCCTGTGATGTCTCCGGTTCAAGGTGTGTGGTTGAAATGAACCCCTGTCCTCTAACCTGGTCAAGTAGCCCCACCACAGTGGTCTAGTGGCTAAAGTACTCGACTGCGAATCCCGGCTGCGGTGGTTGCATTTTCGATGGAGGCGGAAGTGCTGTAGGCCCATGGGCTCAGCGCACGTTAAGAAACCCCAAATGGTCTAAATTTCCGGATCCGTCCACTTAGGCGTCTTTCATAATTGTATGGTGGTTTTGGGATGTTAAATTCCGCTTATCAATCAATTAACCTGGTGAAATGACAAGTCTTCTAAAGGTGGCCGGTTACTGAGAGGGAGTATGATACTCCAACAGCACAACATAGATGTTCGCTACAAGAAAGAGAAGCTAAACGCTAATGCTCACACATTGAGCCCCGCATTTTACTATTTTTTTCACTCTTCGGTCTTTTGCTGGCGAGTCGGTGCAAAATTTTGTCGTCATCCCGACCTTAGCTGAGGGCTCTCGTCCAGAGTGATCTCAAGAGGCCAACTTCATGTTGTATGCTACTTCATTGCGTTTTGCAAGGGTAAAGTTCTGAGTTCTGATTTCGCTAATTTTGTGTTTCACATGTGCCTATTGATGTAGAGGGAGCGAAATTCTGATAGACAGGTAGCTAGGTATATATGGTACTATATTGTGTCCAGTGTTCTATCAGATAACCTAGGGCACTTGCTAGTGTCGTGTGTTGTCTCTTGTCGAATGATTCTTGACAAGTTGCAGAACCATCGACAAGTTCTGAAACCAAAAATCGTCAGAAGGCACGAGCGAAGCTACTCGACAACTTTTGGTGACAAGCCAGTGGAACTGGTATACTTCTACAAGAATGGGATCTGTTCACGCAACTGGGCCTGAAGCCACATCTTCCCCATGGCCATGGAGACGAAGCTGGAAAGATCTGGCGGGAGAGCACGCCCGACATCCGAGCCACGTGGAAGCAGCTCGACTTTCAGCCGCATTGTGTAGCGTGGGTGCTGTGAAGCCATGGTGTCCAAATCGAACTTCATTCCTTTTGCAAATGCAACCAAAGTTAAAACGAGCGAACGAGCGTCCTGTCTCCTCTTTTCTCTTCTGGCTTTTTTGCGCTGTGGTTTTTACTATTACCACGTGAACTTGGTGGGCCTGGACCTTCTTCCGCTTACTCGCGCTAAAACGTGCTCATCACTGATACCTTGTCTTTTTCGGTGGCTTTGCCAGTCGGCGGCGCGCTGCGTTGCTTCAGGCGCGTGCTGGGAAAGGCGAATTGAATGTGTCCTATCTTCTTTTACTTATATCCTGTCCTATGATTTTCTTCCTATATATTTTACTCCTTTTGGGCCAACCCTGTGTCGGCCTTTGAGTTTTTCTCCTAAGGCGAGACAGCTATGGGTGGCAGTTTTTTTTTTCTTCACAAAACCTGTTACCATTTTATGCCATTATTTTTACGACGTGACAGCTGCCATTTGAGCCACTAGGGGCTTTGTCTTCACTGTATACCAGCGTCGTGCTTTCGTTCGCTTTTTTAGACAGTTCATCTTCCTTCTCACAATACCAATCACTGTAAAAAAACGACAAATGAACTCGATATCCTAGCTTTATAGCTCATCTAGCACCATACATAGTTTGAATTTTTTTCTTTTATCCGTTTATTGCAGCGTCCAAAACATCGTGCTTTGTGCTGAGAACTAGAACAGAGCTCAACGTGCTGCAGGAATCAAACCGACTATTGTCCAGTCAGAGCTACCAAGTCTCTACTTCCAACCTTCAATTTGCTGGAATGTCAGAAGAGCTTTGTCGCGTATGTGTTCCAGTGTCCACTTGCACCGGCAATGTGGCCTCACAGCGTGGGGGAGAGTTCCACATCCAAAAAACCTTTCGTCATCCGGAAACGAGATAACGACACGAAACATGACGCCGAGGGACGGCTGCT
The DNA here is from genome assembly GCF_013339725.1 of Rhipicephalus microplus. Classification (NCBI taxonomy): domain Eukaryota; kingdom Metazoa; phylum Arthropoda; class Arachnida; order Ixodida; family Ixodidae; genus Rhipicephalus; species Rhipicephalus microplus. Next base: position 7,065 of record NW_023611525.1, on the reverse strand, counting down.
TCCAACCCAATTTGTGGACACACCTCTTTCGTGGCTGCAATAGGAACCTCTTGCAAACGAAAAAAAAAGGACCCGATGAAAAAACTTGCGATTTCCGGCTTATCAATTCCGCCTCATTTTGATCTGCTTGTTTACTTTCCACTTATGGTATTGTTTTTGTTTTTCTTTAGTTATTTTTTACAGCAGTATTTTTGCAGTGGCACAAGCTTGCCTCCCAATGACATGAATATTTTTCTTCAATTTTTTGAAGGGTATTGATGCGTATTTGTTGGAGCAGTTGTCATACGTACAGCTGAAAGTAGAAAATCATAAGAAATGAACAAGCTTGGCCACGTTTTCTCAATTGAGAAATTTTGAACGCAAGTTATGATGCGGACAGCCCAGGGAAGCGCGCGAGTGCTGTTGTCATTACTTTACTTATCCATATCATTACGTTCGTGCGCCAACTTATAAAATCGCGAATTTTCCACAATTTCGCCTTTCCATTTTTATTTAGCTGTGTGCTCTCTTTCAGTAAATAATAATTCGCGAGTAAGATGTTTGATGATTGATATGTGGGGTTTACCGTCCCAAAACCATAATATGATTATGAGAGACGCCGTAGTGGAGGGCTCCGGAAATTTCGACCGCCTGGGATTCTTTAACGTGCACCCAAATCTGAACACACGGGCCTACAACATTTCCGCCTCCATTGGAAATGCAGCCGCCGCAGCCGGGATACGAACCCGCCACTAGACCACCGCGGCGCGGCCAAGTAAGATGTTTAGATGACTGCCTAATTTTATGTATATCTGTGTTGCTTGCGCTTTGGCTATGCTCAGGTTCATTCAGTTGGATGCTCTGGTCCTCTCTGTCAGATACGGAATTTGAGCGCAGCCCGCAATTAGAGTGCAAATGCACATTAGTAATCACGGTTGAGACCACCACTAGTTAAAATATAGAATAAATGAATCCCATTGCTTAACATCCCCTGCCACAGTGGTCTAATGTTTCTGGTACACGACCACTGACCCTAAAGTCGCAGAATCGAAACCCCGCCTTTGTGCCTGGAAGCGAAAACGCTTAATGCCCAGGAAATTAAATTTGGGCACACGACACTTAAGAATCCCAGGCAAACGAAGTTTCTTCTAAATGTTTCGTGCTGTTGGCACGTTAAACTTGAAAAAACTATCAAATGCATTTTTCGTACGCTCTCTCGCGTGCTGAATTGACCGGTTCACCTATTTCCCGAACATGCGCTTATCAGTTTTTGTGCGTCCTTTTCCACAGTTGCATGCTTGAGCTTACAACTGCAGGTATGTATGCTTTAGTCGGTGCTTCTGTCGTCAACCACTTCTTGTGCCTGAGTGGCTATCATTTCTCTGTCGCATCAGCGCCCACTGCGTGAGTGAACTAACATTATTGCACATCCTTTATGAGAGGCATTTTCCAGCTCTAATGTGAATCATAATCGCAACCGCATGGTGAACTCATTTCCGTAAGTACGGCGATCTCCAACGTCATCCGAGCTACTAGCTTAATGCCCTTTCGTTGCTAGTTGCTTGGAACACAACAATGGCTATTCTAGCGTCTTTAGAAGCTGGCTGTGCTTCGACTAGTCTTTTATACCTTCCATGTCTCCAACATGCAAAGGGGAAGCTATGTTCAATGCGTGAGAAGGGAAATAAGCTAACACACAAACACGCCATACATTTCGAAACTCGTGATTGAACACAAAACTTTATCCCCATTGGGTGAGTTCGGGCTGCCGCTATCAGCTTATCACTGCCGTAATAACTACAGATGCTACTGTCACGTTACACGTATCCTTGATTGATTTTGTGGGGTTTAACGTCCCAAAACCACTATTTGATTATGAGAGACGCCGTAGTAGAGGGCTCCGGAAATTTTGACCACCTGGGGTTCTTTAACGTCCACCCGAATCTGAGTACACGGGCCTACATCATTCCGCCTCCATCGGAAATGCAGCCGCCACAGCCGGGATTTACAAGTAGCTCGGCAGTATCTTTGCAAGACCTTGCTTCAAAATAAGAGCAGTGGGAACATACAAGTCACAGGCTGGTGTGCAGAACGATTAGCCAAAAAAAAGCTGTGCACAAGTAGTGGACTTCTACTACCCAACGATGATCACTTCTCATAACTCTCTAGAGCACTCAAATAAACCAAGCGAAGTACGTTTGAATAAAACCTCTAGAGGTGAAAACGTCCTCCAACAAAAGAAAACAAAGGAGAAAGGAAGGGAGGACCGCACGCAATAGAATCGATTGCGCACGTCAACGCCGTCTAATGAATGTCTCGCTAGAGAATAGCTGAAAGCTTGTGCTATTCTATGCGAGCCTTAAGGGTGCTTCAATCATTTCGGTGCATTGCTGGTGTATTTGGTGGCTACGTGAGGGGTAGCGTTATTGAACGGCGCCTTGGGCACCTTCGCTTTCTCCTACTTCATTTCGCCAGCTTTTACTAGGCCTCGAAATCAATGCTAGTTTAAGTTTCAAGGAACAGCACGATGCATAGCCGTTGCGAGCAGCCTCAGATGCGGTTGAACGGAGCGAGATTAACGTGAATTTCACATTTCGGCATTCACAAGTATTTTACAAATAAAGAAGCTCGATACTACTGTAAAGAACTTTTTTGTTTACGCATTTTTCTTCATTTCTAAATAATAAATCAGGTGGAGCACTGCAAGTGGCGGGTTGAGTTCGGAGTGCTTGCCTCCGATCCATCTCCCCCCGCTCAGCGATATTATAAGATATATTATGATCAGATATTACACTAGTCAACGGACCAATCACGAAAAAAGTAAAGAAAAATGATGGCATGCAGGATATAGTAGCCACAGTGAGCTACGCTAAGAAAGCAACCACGCATTGATGAAGGACTAAATCAGGCAGACGTGGCTTCCGCACCTCGCAAGCGTTAAACCGAGAATCCAGTTCCGCGAAGGTTTTTAAGGTTTCCAGTGGTACGGGTGAGTAAAAATATCGATTCCACAATTTAGGCAGGTATTAATTTTGCATGAGTAAACGAGTAAACCCAATTCTTTCAGATGCTTAAGTGGGTTTTAACTTCCTAAAACCACCATATAATTATGACAGACGCCATTGGGAAAAGCTCCGAAAATTTCGATTATTTTAGCTTCTTTAACGTGCGAGCAAATTTAAGGCCACGGACCTACAGTGAAAATGCAGCCTCCATCGAAAATGCACCCGCCGCAGCCGGTATTTTATCCCGTGACCTGTGGTTCAGCAGGTGAGTACCTCAGCCCAAACACCACGGGGGCAGCGCAATTGTATTCTCTGCAAGCCTAACTTGACTGACAGAAGTGCAGGGTCTTTAGAATAATTGTTGAAGATGACAGCCAAGCTGCTGTCAGAAAAATTTTTTTATTAAAAGGCTTCAGTTTATGTTGGCTCGGCTACATGGTTCTCACTTCTTTACATCTGGCATGTAGCTCGAGTGATGTCAAGTAATGATAGGCTCCTTCCTGTTCATAATACTTACGTAGCTGTGGTTGAAAATTTTGCTAGTCTTTACTTCTAACTCACTCACTGAAATTTCTTTGATGGACTTGGTAGTTCTAAAAATTATTGCAGACAATGTTGCTGATGCCAGGGTTTTGACGAGTGAACTTTTCATCATCTAAGCAACTGTGATGTCTTGACGAGGAGAAGTCAACTTGCCGAAACACTGTTTGCAGCAGCGTTCTCTCATAAAAAGTCTGGTGGCTCTCTCTATGCCTCTGAATTTCACTATCATATGATACTCAATTTCTCTAATAAAACTGCGTGTGCCGTTAAAACGAACGTGATTGAGTCAAATAAAACGTGACCTATTCGTGTTTGCTGAAAATGTTTGCATTGGCTCGGAAATGGTGGATTCAATGTGTGCTCATTATGTCCAAATGTCAGTTAAAAATGAAAGCTACTTTTATAGATTGACATTTCCAAACAACGCGCGTGTCTTTTTTTTATACAAAACGTTTATTGAAAAGTTTTTTTTGTCGATTCAGTTTCATCTTATTGAAATTTTGGTCAGGTGAACTTTCGCCACTCATGAAAACGCAAACAAATGAGAAAAGAATGGCAGTAAAATTTTTCGTATTTCCGCACATCACCCAAGCAGCCAGGGAACCTGAAGGAAGGCACGAGCACACTCCGCTTGCACGTAAAATACGAAAGACCAGCTTCCGTGGCCGCGCTCTCTCATTCACCGTTTACTCCTTTCTCTCAATTTGGTGATCTCACCAGTAACATTATGTAAAGAATGCTTTGTTCGTGATTAATTTCTACCTGGGTTCTCGCAAGCCGGGAGTGGTAAAAGCGACGCTGCAGCTGCGTGTCAGCATGCAAGCATGCGTACATGGGAGGTATAGGGAGTCTCCGCCTTATGAATTATGAATTCACCGCATTATGAATGTATGCAAGCGTCGTGCTTTCAGTGGATAGAAACATGTTCATTATTTCTCGGGAAGGGCTCCGGAAATGCCGTGGATCAGCAATAGGAGTAGCAAAAGGCGTCTTGCATAGCTGCAGCTGTTTTACGCGATCATCTGCGGTAAACATTTTTTTTTCTTTTTTGTCATTCAACGAAGTTTAAGAAGGCGTTCCATGTAGCTGTTATAGCAGAGATAGACGCTACGCAGGGCTGGGCAGTATCGAAGAGTCATGTATCTGATATAGTACTTCAGATACTCTTAGAGCCTCTTGTATGTGCATCGCAACACGCCTCGCAAGCAGAGTATGTGTATCTGTGTTTTCGTTAAATTTAATATTGTATTGTTTATCTTAATAAACAAGATACATTTGTCGCAATTCTATACCGCAAGAAACATTAATCTCTCATTGAACTTCTCTGGTAAGGCTGGTAACGGTGCCACTAAGCCACCTGAATAAAACTAAAAGCAGTTTTGTCATTTGATCTTTTCGTCCAACTACATCAGTCTGGGCAGGCGACGAGTTGTACGCATCACTTCAGGTGAAGTATAACAACACAACTGAGTTCGAGTTGTCCCAACGATAGCTACGTTCGAGGGCTTGCTGACGTGTTTTTTTTTTTGCTTTCGAGGTATCTACCATTTTCTGTAGTGTCAGAGCCATGGAACCCTTGGTCACTTGCAAGCACCACGTACCACGTTGCATATGGCGAGAAATAAATAAATAAACTTTTTTTAAACCTTGGGAAATGACGGGTGGGGCTCTCAGTCCACAGCTGTAACGACCGCTGCCGCATCTAGGGCCTAACGTGTAGGCCCGTGTGCCCGGATTTGGGTGCACGTTAAAGAACCCCAGGTAGTGAAAATTTCCGGAGCCCTCCACTACGGTGTCTTTCATATTCATATGGTGGTTTTGGGACGTTAAGCCCCACACATCAATCAATCAACCCGCGCCTAATGAACCTGTGCCCGCTGGCCACCTGGGCATTCGTCACGCAGCATGGTCTTGTTTGCTTATTGTGAAGTACAGTCAAAAACGCCCTATTACCTTCATCTCCTGTTGGGTGCTTTGTTTTTACTGCTACTCACTTGCACTTGAATTTCCTATTCTGCCAAGGTAATTTTCGAAACAAATATGTCGTTATTCGGGCATGCGTTGAGTATACTTCACCAAGCACTCTGCATACTGCTTGCTGAAATGACCAATTTCAAGTTTGCGTTCTATTATTGGGAATAATTAGCGGCCATCGTAAACACTTGCGAAAGGAGATTCGATTAACTTTGTTATATCAAATGGTCTGTTTTCTTGTGAACGTTTAGGCAATTTCCCGATTTTCAGGAAATTTTTGATAGGCACCGATTATTTTTGTTTTCCCTGAAGAGGTAAGTTGGCGATATTTCATGCCTAATATCCATGGCTATTAGAAGTGCCACCTATATCATACATCTGAACTAATCCCATGGATGACTGAAACAGAAAGGCTTTTATATTTTAGTTGTATTTTTTATTTTTCAGTAGTCCCTATTTCACGCAAGCTCATTGGCAGGCAATTGTAGCTATAGGTGGCAAGTATGAATAGCGGTGTTGTCCCACCACAATTTCTTCAGCTATGTTGCCACGCGTTCTTTTTTTTCACATTGATTTTATCCGGTCCTTGTCAGAAAACCTATGGCCATTGGGCGCAAGGCCCCGGCAATATTTTGTAAACTTCGAGATTGTCTCAGATTGTGCTCATAATGTTGCGCACAAATCCTGCTGCGGCGGCCGCCTGTCGATGAAGGTGAAACGCTTGAGAAGCATGTGCTTAGACCTGATTCCGCTATAAAGAACACCACATGATCAAAATTTTCGGAGCTCTTCACTTCAGCTGACCTAATAATTATATAATAGCTGCAGGACCTAAACACTGGGCAATTATTATTTGAATTACTCTTTTTCAGCGTACTCTTGTTAATATGTCCGCTTAGGCCTTTAAAGGGTGATCACAGCAGTATAAATGAAGGAGGCGTTCTGCTGATGACCAGTTTACCCAAGACCGATGACAATTTTTTCGCTCCGATCACAGCGCGATATACTTCTACTTTAAGTTACTAAGTTTTTTGGGCACAAGTTCACTCATTAAAAAGCTTTAGTTTCACGTAGTGGCTTTGCGTTCCGTAGAGCTTCTACGAGTAAGCAGTGTGCATGTTCAAAAAATAGCGGCCGTGCGCTGGTCTCGCGGACGTGTACGTGATATTCGATCCTTTGCGTGTGTTTCTTGCACACAACTTCGCGTGCGCGCTCGAAAAAAAAAGCATGTCCCGCGCGCGCAGACGGCTTCCGTCGAAACACGGCGACCGGATGGCTGGAGTGGCTCCACGCGTTCGCTTTTTTAAGAGCGACGATTTAGACATGCTACGTGATAAGCAGTAATTGGAGTAAAATGCAGTGATTTTCAGTAAATTATGAAGCACTCACTGTGCGGTCGAAAATGATCGTTGTCTGCTCGACAGAATGACAGAATCGCACCGAAAAGTGTTCAGTGGTCGCGCTGTTTGCGGCCGGACCAGCGCCTCCTCTATTTTTTCAGTGCCCGGGCCTACGCACTCTTCAGGCCATCGCGCTCGCGCTCTGCCTCCGCTCACTGCAACCG